>JABCKW010000016.1:0-50201 GCA_014824385.1 Fusarium cyanostomum | reverse complement strand
GGCTGGGACAGGGGTATGGGAGATTCATTGCAGGGACTGAGCAGGTAGACATGAGCCATGAGCTCTCTTTGTTCACTGTTACTTGCAACACTTCTACTTGAGGCTCGAGTCTCGTGTGGTCAAGAACTGCTCAACTGCCCAGCTGCCTCAAGGCAACCAATCTCGACAGAACCGCCATCTGTTGCCAATAAAAGAGGCGCTGGAGCAGCTCCCTCTGCTAATGCCGACAAGTCTCTGGCGGAGATGTGGAAAAGCAAGTTGCAGTCTGGGCACGCGTGTCCCCCGACGCCACACAGGATAATGGCGATTGTGCATAACATGGTTATATATATGCATATTTCATGCTGCGCAGGGAGGATCTATAGTAGAGTGCTTCTGTGGTGGCTCATGAGCACATCCACCTTGGTATATTCATATATTCATAATCATGGCGTCTTGGGCGATTTCTACCAACGCCTCGCGCCGGGTATCCTCAAAACCAATCCGTACACTACATGCATCTCCGCAGTTTGTAGTTAACATCTGACAGAAACTCCAAACTATTCCAGCGCGTGGCGCATCCTTCCCAGTATGGGTCCTTGACCTGGAACTCTGACTCGCTGTCATAATCACAAACCGCCATGTCCTCCTCCTCTCTTGAGGTCCGCCGTCTCTTAGGATCAAAGTCCTCAGTCTCGTCTGAGACGATTATCTGCCTCTTTCCTAGAGGCATACGCCCGGGCGGAGTACACTGATGTCGTGCTGAGCTTGCTGCCGACGAGTCATCCGTTGTCAATGGCTCCATGCCGTCGGTATTATGAGACTCATCCTGTCCGGGACGGGGCTTCTTGGACGGGTCTCCCCGACCAGTCTGTGATGACTGTCCATCTCCAGAATCGCCATTGGCACTGGGAATGATGGGAACATGAGGTCCAGACTCAAAAGGCGAAACAGTTCCCGTCGCGACTGATGGCGTCACCGGTTGGGAAGTTGTCGGATCATCCAACCGGGGCATCTGTGCCGTCATGTTCTCGATACAACACATGTCGTAATGGTGACGGAGGGCCTTGCAGTCGACGTCACAGGGGACCTGGGCCACTCTCCCGTGGTACTCCATGATGACATCGTACGGCACAAAAGCGCGTATCTCCAAGGTGTCGGGATGAATGGAAAAGAGGCGAGCGTCGAATAGCTCGTGAAGGTGGCTCAGAAGCAAGATGCCATTCTTGACTGACCAGGTGCTGTGCCAAGCCGCTCGAAGGCGCTGTGGACTGTATAGGTCCTCGCCAGCAGAATCACCGTCACCCGTCGGATATGTATGAAAGTGCTGCTGAGGCACAATGTGGCATGCTTGCACGGCAGGACCAATGGTTGGGTTCATAAACCAGCTTCGGCCTTTGCCCGTCACGGCACACGTGTTGCTGCTGGTGAGGCACGACGTGCGGAAGGATGCCATGGTTTGTTTGGCGTAGTCGACGTCCATCTCCAGACCGGGAGGAGTGACGAGGTCGGAGACATCAGCATCTCCGCCATCTTGGGCATCTTTGGCTGGAGACGTGGAGCCGGAAGCAGACCGTTTCGGGGGCGACTTGGATGGCGACTGCGAGTTTCGAGTGGCACGTATGGTCTTGCGGTAGGGCAGCCGGGCGAACTTGGGGTCTCTTGATGCCTTGTTTGGGGGAAGATAGCGAGGGTCTCGGCGGAGGGAAGGGCACGGTATATGCTGCGCACAGCCGGCTAGTAGACATGTTGGTCAGGAAATCGGACACCAAAGAGCCAACATACCTTTGATGTGGGCGCCGAGCGATTCTGCAGGGTCGAGGGCACAGTCGACGTGTCGGACGACATGCAAGCGAATGGCAGGCGGCGATATATCCTGCTGCGGTTTGAACGGCAGCGTAGCCACAGGACGGTCAAGATCTGAGCCGTAGATCAAGCCTCGGGCTGGAGACGGAGCGTCCTCCCTGCGTGGTCGCATGAAGCGGGCAGCGGAGCCTGCAGGGCAGAAGGCGACGTCGTCCCAGGAGTCGCTCGCGGCCGTTGGCGGCGTCGGTATAACAAAGGAGAGCCGGAATTCGTCAACGATATGGCGATAGGTCAGCGAGTCGCTGCCCGGAGGATGGAAGAGGCCGGCAAACCTTTCGGCCTGAGGGCCAGCCAGGAAGACAACATTCCACCCGGCGGCACGGCGAAGCGGCGTGATGGCTGCGCTGGCCATGGCGAAGCGTGGTAGATGCACAATAAAAGAGATATTCGACACGTCACCATCATGGCTAGAGTGCCATCATGGCTAATCAGTCAAGTAAGGCTCAGGGTGGTCAAGATGCAGTGTGAATGCGTGGTTGCGGGGCAGTGATGGAGCCGACGTCGGATTGGTGAAAGATTGTTGTTGGCTAGGCAACACAGTCACGTGAGCTTGACAGCCAGTTTCACATGGGCTCTAATACATCATCTGCAAAGGACCGAATTGCGCACGTAGACCACAAACAGTTGAGATGGTCTAAAAGACAAAGCTTCAGTTTTAAAGTGTCGAGTTTACTTATTGAGAGCACTACTTGATGCATCCAATGTAATAGTGTGCCGTGCGACATGATCGAGGCTGGATTTGACGAGACGAAAACAGTCTGCGTCTATGACTAGACAGTCATTAAAGACTGGGACACATTCTTGGCCGACGAGATACGTCTGTTTGTCCGATTGTTGATGTTGATGTCGCAGAAAGGGACGCCTGATATGCCGGTGGCTTGGTTATACGCCCCAGCAGGAGCAGCCTCTGTTCTGAAGTAGCCAAGCACAAGATTGACCACGCTGAGGACCAAGTTGACAGTTCGGAGAATAGCTTGAGATATAGAGGATGATTGGCATGCACTGGAAGGGAAGTGCTCCAGTCTGCGGCCGCTGGAGAAAAGCTATCGCGGACGGAGAGAGCATGCGATATATCGGGATTTGTTCACGACAAAGACGAAAGGGTTGGACGACTAATAGAATGACACTTGCTTAGTTGCACGTTGTGGAGCTTCTGATCATGTCTAGCTTCTAATAACATGATTGAACTTGGGAGTTCGTTAGACAGACGAGGTCGGACGGAAGGGAGGATCTTGGTTGTACTTGGGGTCAGAGGTTCACTGTCACCGCTGCTAGTTCTTGATCCCTCAAGTAGGCATACATTGAACCGTTTCGGTTGTCAAGAGACTCGCGTGTAAATGAGCGGCGAGTACGGCAATATAGGTTATCGAATTGAAGTGAAGCATATGTTCAACCCAAGTAGGTCACCAAGACGACGTGCTAGGGGTCCTTCGGGCGACGGTATACGGGACGCGCAGTGGAGGCAGCGCAAGAAAACAAACCCTACCAGACTACGAAGTATTGGCTTAATAGGTTGACTATGACACCCACCACCTCCGAGACAGCAGGTCTTCTAAAGCCAGGGCCGTATTAGATGGATAAACTGTTACTCTTGCTCTGTAGTCTTCATAATGCCGCCAACTCTGGTGTAACAGGCTTCAGCGCTTCCAGGCTTTATTTCCGCCTTCAAGTCATACTATACATATCTCCTGGGTTGTCGATCGAGTCGGAGTCAAGCCGGTGCTTTGATGTCGGGACAGGCTCATCTTGGTCAGTTTGTTAGACGGTAGTGCACTGCATGCTGCATCGAGAGACTTGATGGCATGGTCGAAGCGGTATAGATCAACCTGTTCAGGAGATAAGCCTCGGGATGCAGAAATCTGGTTGACAAGATAGGTCTAGAAATAGGAGAGCTTACATATCAAGCCGAAGGACACAGCCGGCATTGTCAGAGGGCTGCTCTTAAAGACCCGAGACGAATGAGTCGCGCACAGCTTGCGAGGACGTTGCATAGCCTGAGATCTAGCTCCGGATCGGGTCTGAGACGGCGTTATTTGGCGATTTCGCTTGGACTGTTCTGAAGCAATCACCATTTCGCCGGGCCAAAGCTATCGCGAGTTCTTGGATAGGTACGACACAGAGGCCAGAAACAGTGAGCCAAGAGCTAGATCGAGATGCTCGGACTTTTACCATGGTTGCACGCACTTTAAGCAGCCAAGTCAAGTATATTTCTATCGACCCGCAGCTAGGAACGACAATGGGCTTTCAACAAGCCACCACAACTAACGCATAATCGACGGAATTGTGTTGCTTGTTATTGTGGAAGCACCTTGCCTTTGAGAGATAAAAGGGCAGTTTACATAGCATGATGGACGGATGTGGTTCAAATAGTGAGTATGAATACTCTTGCGGTTGATCAAGTGCGAGCTTGATCTACTAGAGAAGGCCGTTTATTCCCAAAGATCATTGACAAAACAGCTAATAATGAGGGTATAGACGGCTTTGGCTCTCTGCGCACAATGCCCAGGTTACATGAGCGCATTGGCAGAGTTCGCTCTACTATGCGCTGTCCTGTTCTTCTAGCCGGACTCGATCAAAGTCCAGCCCCAGCACCGCCCTACAGTCATTGGAACCAAGATGGTGGCTTCGCGCCGCCCGGTCCCTTGGCACAGAGTCGGTCAAGCCAGGCACACTCAATAAATCTCACCTGCTTCATCATCGGGGCCAGGAACTCGCATCCTTATACCAAGGGGCTGCACTCTTATTCAGCCTCCGACTACCCTTCACACCCCCATCACGCTCGAGGACTATTTCATAACTGCAACGATGCACTAGTATGCTGCGAGACCTCTAACCTACCGTCCAACTTTTACATCTCCGCTTGGCTGATGTGGCGATGTCACTCGCGATCAGCCAGCCAAGTGTTGCTGTACCGTGAGTACGGTCCTGCCAACTTTTACCCCAACGTCGATCAAGCAACATTACTATCTGGACTTTCTTACCGATACAAGCAGCTGGTTCTAGTTGAAGCTTCAACGAGGAGGGCGAACCGGGCACGGCATGCGCTGCCGCCACATGCTCTTGTCTTTTCCCGATGCGCCTCTCCCACGATAGATGAGGATGGTTAGAGATAACACTGTAAGCACTACTAGGTTTATCGAGTGGATATTGTAATTTCATCTTCTCGGGTTATTTGCAGGCGCCATCATTAGAGTAACTACCTAAAGTATAAGAAGCTTGACTTGTGTTAGTCTCTAACCTCACATGCGAGAACCAGGCGACTTTCTTCACCGGCAGCAGTACTGAGAGATATTTGACGTGCATAATTATACACACTCGCTATGTGGGTAAACAAGGTCCGCTTCTGCTTTGGCCAGCATCTCATTCTCTCGGCTGAGCCTGGGCGGCGAACGTAAGACTTCTAGACCCAGTCGCAGACATTCGGCGTGCCGACTCGTGTTCTAGGTCACGACTATATCGTCGTTCCGATTCACGGCCCTCTCTAGACAGAGGCTCCTGATAGCAGTGGCCTCAAGATTTACTCGCGGAGATATCAGCCAGCGTCTTCAATTCGTCTTTGATAAGGATATCGCTATCGCGATCACGTCGTCGAGTGAGAGGCTTGACAGAGGGTGACACAGACAATTCATCGCCGCCGTCGTTGGTCAGGTCAAGGAATGCAAGACATCTCGAGAGACGCTTGTCTTGAAGTTCTCGAGTGTTGAATGACTGAAGCCTGTCAAGTATCGTAGAGGTCAGGGGGCGGATTAGAGACGACCACAGCATAGAAACTCGGGGATCCCTAGCCTCGAGATGAATTACAGATATATTTCAGCCGTACTTTTATTCACTCGATCATTATAATCGCCATGACAAGTTATTACTCGGCCTTGCGGTTACGGAGGACTCGGAAAATGGCAAAGTCGCGATAGAGGGCGATCTCGAGGAGGCCAGTCGATACAATAACCGACTCTGGCGGGGGTAGGTAGTCTTTTCACCAAATAGTGAGCCCTATAACACTACGTATTAGACTCGGAAACCCGTTTCCGTCGGGTAATCAACCGGCCATTGTTATTGCGACATGGCAGCCTGAATCAACTTATTCCTAGCCGAAACTCTTAAACACGGAATAAAGCACCAAGAGTTATACACGGGGCCAAGTCGACTCAATCCCACTTTCTGCAACAAGAAGCGACGACAATGACGTTGGAGACGACCTCCACTTGTCTGCTGAGACGTCTGCTGAGACATGACTCAGTCGCCAGATATACCATCGCGGCCGGCGGCATAGGGCTCTCGGTAAAGACAAGTCCGAACGACGAGTCTATTCCCCTCGAGGATTACATCTCTTAGGGTGTGGTAAGTAATAATACTGACGTGACCACCGCGACCGCCACCACATACTCTTAGATCTGACCCTACTCTCCCCTCACCGTGCAATCCTCCGCGCGTGTGAAGCGGCGCCATATCGAGTTGTCTGTTGCTCTTCCAAGCAAGCGCCTTGGACACAGGGTTGGGGTTAGGGTTAGGGTTTCTCCATAGGAATATTCTAATCATCACCACAACTCATGGCCGTGCCATGCACTCTACCTGGAACGACATCGCAAAAGCTCGACCGAAAAGGCTAGACCATAGAGTACCAATTGTTTACATAAAAGCTTCTGACCGGTAATTATCCAGATCCAACCAAGCCTATCAGTGCATTCCCGCAACATCTTTGGTATAAATGGCCTTGATGTCCAAAACGCCTGCCGAGATGCCTGCTATTTGGGCCACGTCGTTTTAGTCTGGACTTGGATTGATCCAAGTTCCGTGTGGGAAACTGGCTTCACGAGTATGCGACGCTGATCCGACCTATCGTGGAAGCTTGCCGCAGGAAAGACTCATACCTGATGCATCACGAGAGGTTATTCGCTCAGGAGGATATATACTTCTTTAAGCTTATATATCAAAAGGTCATCTCAACTTCGTCAACTAAAAGATTACCGACCATGATGCTACGACGCCTTATTTGGTTGAATATGATGGAGGACTTGAACTGAAAGAAAGGGGGTGAACTAAGAACATGTTTAGCATCACGTGTGGACGGGCGCATGATAAGACGGCAACAGGGCGAAACCAGATACGACACTGCGTCAGGCATCCCGTGATGAAAAGTTAAGACGGCCAGCTATGGCCTCTGACTCCGACCTCCTACCGCCAATAAGCTCAAAGTCGCTGTGGCTAGGCCCCCCCTTTTTACAGATTGCCATAGCGGATCATCCAGCCGGCCTACTTGTTGGGCCCAATGCCACCATCATCAACCAATTGTTAAGATTTAACATAGCTGCTCATGGTGTCAAGTGAGACGCTTCATTGGCTACCACTTCTTGGAGACCTCAGAAATGGCCAATAGGTGGTAAGGGAAGACTACTTCAGGGGTCGACGCCGCCCATCGTCCCCCGACATCAACTTCTCCCTTTCAACACACTTGCTTATATTCTTATCACTTGCCAACCAAGACAAGATAAATCAAGTCCCTATTTCAGCCCCACCTTCTATAACATTCATACTAGTCGCCCTATCTGCTAATACGGATGCGTGGGTTCACATAAGTCTTCTCCCTTCTTTACAATAAGCAAGGACGTAATTAATCCCATAATGCTTTCAATATTAACCCCCAATCCCGCCAACACGGCCGGCACAACCAGGCAGCTCCCAGGACGACAACTTCAGTACTCAGCCACCGGACAGCCCACTTTCCAGCCTCGAACCCAACACATAAGCCGACCCGGCATTAGCAGTTTCCGAGGGCTGCATCAAAGGTGTTGACTCAATGGTTTAGTGGTCAAAAGGGGTCAAGGACGCCAATAACTGTCCCGCGGTAGACGATTATGGCAGCCTTGTAGATCTTAGAGGCAGTCCAGGTTGCAGCCAGGCACGATCATCGGATCAGGAATATACCCCTGCCCGAGAGACTTCTGGCGATCCAGAAGTGTCTGTTCTTCTAGAGAGATCTGCTACTCGAGAGATACCTATCCTTCGAGATTGCCCGTATATGCAAGAGACTAATGCCAGTCAACAAGCGACCGTAGCTCAAGAGATATCCCCCATTCGACCGAACATACCCTCTCACTAGACTTCTAAAGTTCAAAAAGTGCCACCCACCCCAGAAAACTCTACCCCTCAGCATAACTCGTCTCTTATCATCGACCTAACCCAGAACAATACTTGAAGAAAGTGACCCAATATAACACTGCATGTGACGCCAAGGTGTCTCCAGGCTCGTTGGTCCCAGCGGGTCATCTACGTATTTCGCTTTTTCACGCAAGTGGTAGCTTATTCCCATTTCGGGCATTGCGACTGCGGAAGCGAGTCTCTGATTGGCCACGTAATCGCAGCCTACGTCGATGCTCGTTGTTGTTGCCGCTTGCACGAGTCTTAATATCGTAGGGAACAATTAATGCCTGTGAAATGCAGTGCAAGCCCTCAGGTGCGGGTTTCAGCGGCCAACATGGTTAGTTTGATTGATGTAACATCGGTTTACGCTCTGCTTTCTGACCACCAACGTTCCAAACGTCATAGCCATGGCCACCGCTGTCGTGACACCTCCAATGCGAGCCGCCGGATGGAACGTATCTCAATAGAGGCTTAGAGACATTGGGTCCAATCCCGGAACCGACTCGAAGCTGAGCCTGGATACATAAGTGTCCTAGACTCTTATGATTCTATGATATTGGTAGATAGGGGTTTGCGGCATCGCTACATCCAAATAAGGTTGGTGACGGTCTGCATGTGACACATGCTAGGGGATATATGTACTTGATTCACTTCGTCCTAGCGACATGGCAACTGTCACTTATGTGACGGCCAAATTTCTATTCACATCGAGTGCTTGTCGATCCAACCCTAGATCTTCAGGTGTACACAAGGAGGCAATTGAAACATGGCTTCCCAGCTGCAGCCATGCTCGTGTGACTTTGTATCTGAGCCCCATGCGGCCACTTGCTTGACCTATCACTTGGCCGAGGTTTTCCAGGCTCACTTGCTCATCATGGTCTGACTATACATGGGTAATAGGTTTAAAGTAATCTTACGTGTCTACAAGGTCACTTTTCTCACTTCACCTCTGCTTTTCGATCTTTAGAGATTTCAGTTTCAATCAATTGCTCTTTTTACAGTGCGTTTTGCCCCATACGGGCTCCTGGTGTGTGTGGGGGGGAATAAAGAAAGAAACCCACCAGAATATCACAACTACGACAGGGCCTCTGCATCGGAGTCTGATTCCATCACTCGTACGTCACGTAACCAAATGCTCCCGAAAGGAGTGTGAATCTGACTGAATGTATCGAGTATTGGCTGAGATAGTTTTCGACGAGGACGAGGATGTTACTGTAGTACCTAACGCTTCTTTCAGAGAGGGACAGGAAAGGGTAGTAGCGAAAGGCATTAGTAAGATAAGTTGTAGGTATATAATTGCTCCATGTATGCTTTTGAACAAGGACGCTGCCAGGCGCTTCCATGGCACCTCGGAAAGGTGAGTCTTGGGGCAGGTGTGGTCTTGTATAATCAAGACATAATCTATACACCCGCACAAAGTCAATTGAACTGGCCTACGACCGTACAACTTGTGTTTACTCCAGGCGTTGGAACTCCAGTGGCTACTCCTCAACTTTATCCATGGCATTCCTGCAGGCGACTGAGGTAGATAGACTACGCGTCCCTTAGCCAAGTCCGACAGTTTCGGCTTGGCTGTGTCGGAATGCGTCGGCCAGCATAAAAACTTTGCATTTCTTCTGGACAATATCTGCTTCTTGCTTCCGTAGACTTTCATATAGTATATACCCATTTTGAGATTGGATGCCGGAAATGTTAGGTTCGCGGAGTACTCTGTGAGTTACATGGAGACTGGCCAATCATCGCGTGGTAAGGAAAGACAGCTCGGCACGTACCCTGGCTCGATGCTTGAGCGCAAATCCAGCGGGGTTACGGGGGCATCGCCCACTATAAAGATACGCTGGAGCACCTTGTTATACAGGGCAGCGTCCACTGGGATGGAACAGCTCCAGGTGCCTTGGGCTCTGATTGGCCAGTTGCTGCGATTTCTTTTGCCAAGAAACGGGAATCCCGCCGTGGTTGGCTGATCGGATCAGGCGCCTTACCCAATTCGGCTGCTCGCCGACTTCAAGCGCCGTCTGCAGAACACCGAGCTTGGCAGACCACGCCACTCCATGCGCGTCGTCTTCTGCTTCTGACAGCTCAGGCGTAGAGTGCTACGAGCATGACAAGCCCGGGACCCCCTACCATCTCTTTAGTCGTCCTCTTAGCCAATTCAACAACCCTACCCTATATCCGTCCCGCCCCGTCGGCACTCTCGTTGAAGACTCCAGCCCAGTTGCGCAGGAGGGACTTTGGGTACCTCACCCAGGCCAAGTCCGGCCTTCTCTCAGCACATCCTCACTTGATTCGTGCTCGAGGTCAGACACTTCGCCATCGGCGTGCCACGACGAAACGAACGCGTGACTCGACGACCTAACCTCCATCGCTCAGTCCCATCATCAGCCACTCACCTTTAAGAGGCCATAGGCCATCTTTTCCTCCAAGACCGTCCCATTGTGTAGCATAAGTGGCATATGCGTTGCCTAGGATTGAGAGCTTTAATGCCAAGGCTCTTGTTCATGTTTACGGACTGGTCGCACGCCCTCGACCACAGTCTCACAGCCCTAGTGGCCAAGGCAGATATCAACAAGGAGGGCTCATAATTTCTATAACAAAGCTTTCTGCCTTGATCACTCTCAAGACCCATCGGCTACCATACAAGCTTCTGTAGGTATGCCAATTACGCCATTGGCTCGTCTTCGACGCCTCGATACCTACGATATCACGTTCTATCTCACCAGAAAACACCAAAGTAAAGCAAGAGTCGCGTTTGTTTCCCTTCTACTAGCAGCTCGAAACCCTCCACTAATTGCTCACAATGACTCCGGCGACATGGCAGCCTCAAGCAAGACTCAATACGCAACAGGATTGCTGTCATCGCGTAACTTAGTCTAAAGGTATAGCCAAGCCAGTGCCGGACTTTGTTGACGCGGCGTCGAGGGTGATTGACAGCCTGTAGACGAATCTGTTGATGAATGGGATAAAATAGTACTTTAGCTGGCATGAGCCCGTTACACTACCCGAGGGTAGAGCCGATGTCGGGTTCAGCCCTGATATCGGTTGTATCTCGCTTAGTAACAGTACAGGTTCTTGATGCATTAAGACAATAGACGCCTTAGTTGACATGGCGCGCAACATCCTGATCCCAGTATACTCATCTCAGGTTAAGGCAATCCCAATAGGAACATCAAAATCAGACCCTAATGCCAGCCCACTTATCCTGATATAGATCATGTCTTCCACCTTTGCCAACAAAGAGGAGGCATTATCCAATTAATCAGACTGTCTCAGGCCGTCGTACCGTTTTGGTTCAAGAGCATGTGTCTCATATACGTAGGAAAGTCCGGCCTGACTGCCAGTCTGATCTGAGCTTGCTCTCTCCATCGATACTATATTTGTCTTTCTCGCCAGGCCATTCAATTCGTAGCTTAAGACAGCCCGAGTGAGTATAGCCGCGAATACAAAGGTGTAGATGACTGGCAGAGAGTCGGCCAAGGGTATAAGAACGATGCTGCCAATGAGAACAGTACCGAGGATGATGTGAAGTCCGGAAATCAGTCGGACGAGGCTTCCGAGGAGGGACTGCAGAGTTTGCCAATTCTGTCGACGTTGAATCCTGAGGTCCTTGCCCTGACCACAGGGGGTCAGCTCAGAAACGATCAACTCGGCCCAGCGGCTTCTCCTTCTGGTGTCTCCCGATTTAGGGGTAGCCCGGCGGAAGGCCAAGGCGAAGACGACAAAACTGAGTAGGTGAAGGGGTAAGTTTAAGGAGGCCCATCCAAATAGCGTGGCCGTTTCCGGTAAGCCAGGGAGGTGGACAACCAACGGGGCTAGGGATATAGCCTGATATGTGAACCGATAGACTTGGTAGAAGTAGTTTCCCGTCGCCGTCACAGCGACGGCATACTCAATAAGAGACACGAGAAGCTTGGCAATAAAGGACTTCCCGTGCAGAGCCCTTATCGGAACGAGGGGTTCACCGCTGTTGCTTGCTTTCTGCAGAATGGCCTCGTAATCGAACTCGGTTGGGTTTGGCGACATTAATCCAAAGCCCAGCAACGTGGCGAGAAATGGTCTTCTGGTGCTCAGAATGCTGATCTCGGCTATGCTGGGCCCGAACTGAACGAGGCCCGCAGGTAGAAGCGCCAGCAGAATAGCCGTCACGGCCATGTTTGCCTTGTTGAGCTCTCCATAGGCATCCAGGATACAATCCATCAACGCGCCCGAATATTTGTGCCCCCAGCCTGGATCAGGGAGGCTCTCATTGAAATAGTCTGCAAACTGCTCAGGACACTCCTTGTGGAAGCGCGGTTTGGAGTATGTTTCCACGGTCGGAAAGAATCGTTTGAACTGGGTTCGGGAGCGGTCGAGACCCGCAGCGGCGATGGATATGCATAGGCCGTGGGCTACCAGAAGATACAGTGTCTTCGAGCGACGCATTTCGTAATGACTCGGCGATGGCGGTTAGATATTTGCAAAGTACGAATGGATTAGCACAGGAAATGAGAGAAAGAAAGTCTGCAAATGAGAAAGGAGGGGGGCCCTTTTAATAGGCCCATGTCGACAACCCTGGTATAGTAGGGGCATTATCAGGCTGCCCAGCCTTCTTCCAGCATTTCATCTTTGACTCATCTTTGTCCAATAAAGAGGTGTTTTTAGTCTCTCAAGTTACATTTCTTACGGAGAAGTCTGTTTCGGGGACAAGGGGATGGCGTGGGGGCTAAGGATGGAGCAATCAAAAGTGCTTGTCGCTTAGATATGGGCGGCTAGTGCTGACTTGTTACCACTTTAGACATAGCTTTGCCTTGAGCATATCATTTAAAGAACATGGAGGAATCAAAGGCCAGGGATATCTATAGCGTGCCTGAGGCACCTCCCGAGTAATAGGAATCAGGTCTTGTGGGCCATGTTTATCGCTTGCTAACCCCATCAGTCTGTCAGCCGGCCTCCCGGCCCGATCTTAAGTTACTTGACATCCTTGTGGTTGTCAGCTCAAGTAACTCGCGTCTTTCTGTTTTGACATCGCAGCCGTACACAGACTGGAAGATACCGTAAATTCTTAACAAATTCATCACGCTTAGCGTGAGTTTAATGTAAGCCCCAAGCCGCTGCGCTATTGATTATTTCCACATACAATATTAGTGCAAAAATGATCAGAGCGGGGGAATCAGACTATGATAATTTTTTTCCCTCATTTTTTTCACTGTCTGTTCAACTGAAGCTATCACAAAGTGACTTTTATATACCATAGAGCCCCTTCACGAAGTTGACTCTAATGTACCAACTTGGGTTTAAAGACCAACCGCTAAAAGGCGAAGAAGGCCGCCTACACCTCTCAAGAATCATCGACTTGAGGGATCAAAGTCAATCACTCGCAATTACGTCTCAGAGCTAAGCTTCCAGTCAGTGTAGGGGCTGAAACAGCCACCAGCGGTAAACCACCAACCAGAAGCAGATTTACGGAGCAGTAGAAATACCAATAAAGGTTGATAGATGCGTTTCCTGCGGCTTCTCACATTATACATGAATTGAAAATGGCCACACTGGAACCCAAGCTCTCAATGTCTTCAACTCGAGGGGCCGCGGCGGGTTTTGGGCACTGCGTCACGCCTAAACCAACAATGAAGACCAAGATATAGATACGTACGGTTTAGTGTAAATGAGATATCCCTTGCCCTCGAGGTTTAGATAGATTCCGCCGATTGAGCCCCCCGCCCACGGAATTACTCACTGGCTTTTCAGACCGAATCTCTCGAGCAGATTTTGCAGCTGGATTTTCTGGCCGGGTTTCCAGCTCAACCTTCCCATGGGATTTCGGAAAATACATTCGGATATCAAGATTTCAGTTTCGTGATACCTCCTCTTGCTGCCTTTTCGGCCTTTCCGTCATGGTAATAATGGATCTTACTGGTGACCCGACTCGGTCAACAGAATAGCTTGAAATTGCAACTTCACCCGCCGTCCGCCATGTGTCAACTAATGTGTTTTGATCAGCCGGTTTATTCTTGTCTGTGAGACGATGCCAGCTCCGGAGAGCCGTGACGATACCTTTCCAGGAACCACCATCATAATCACATATCGACCAAGCCAAGCTGATTACTCACCAGATAAAACAAACCTTAGCACGCGAGTGATCTTTGCCGGTAATACAATAGGTACCTTAAAGGACAGATAACCAGACCATCTAAAGCCTCACTCCTCCAGCTTGTAACCCTCCTTCGTCATATCCAAGTACTCGGCCACCAACGCACTCGTTATTCTCTCGGCGCTCTCCTAATCCCCCCCGGCAGATAACTCGGTCTGGATTCGAAGCACCCGCAACCCCCCTCCCTTGAGCCAATCCACCTCACCCCTCATGGCATTCCGCAGTCGATCCGCCTCGGCGCTGCACGTCTCGCCGGCCTCGCAACCCATTTTGCCCCGAATAATGGCATCATCCAACCTCTCGAAATAGTCTCGAGG
The DNA here is from genome assembly GCA_014824385.1 of Fusarium cyanostomum. Taxonomy (NCBI): domain Eukaryota; kingdom Fungi; phylum Ascomycota; class Sordariomycetes; order Hypocreales; family Nectriaceae; genus Fusarium; species Fusarium cyanostomum. Next base: position 35,777 of record JABCKW010000016.1, on the reverse strand, counting down.
CTTGTCTCGATGTCTTGGGGTTCTTGAGCTCCCCTGCGCGAGCCCACGGCCAGCCCCGTCGAGGCTGTCGGCTCTCGTCAAGACGTTGCTGGAGTCTTTCGACCTTGACAGATTTGCTTAGCCTCACAGGCTCTAGATCGCCCTGCCAAAGACAGACTGTGCTTCCGAGTTGCTTCGGTGTATCCGGTTCTGTCCTTTTTAGGTCCCTCTCTCGCGCCGCTTGAAACTCTTCGAGGTCATCGGCTAAGCGCTTCGCCATGTATTCCACCTATCTCCGAGGCGAAGGTCTAAAAGACCATATGCGCTGTTGAGTCAGGTAAAGCATAAACAGCCGCTACGTCGTCTACATCTTGCGGATACCAGAGAGAACAGACAGGGCAGTTTATTTGGTCGTGTCATTATAGTTCTTCATAATCTGCTTTAAGCTCAGTCGCATTGGGGTAAGGAAATTCCTAGCGTCGTGCTCCAGGCTTCTGGCGATCTCGGCCAGTACGGCGCCATGGACGTTGAAGTTGAGAGGCTCCCACTTGAGTTCCTCGGCGGTGGGGAGTGAGGCTGACGGGATGGGGATAAATACTGGCCAACAAGGCAGAGAGAGGCGACGCCTGGAACTTGGCTTGCAGCGCAGAGACCCAGAAGACCGTATGCAAGATGGAAGCAGACGTCGCTGCTGAAAAGCGAACAGTATGGTACGGTGCCTAGCACAAGCTTGTTTCCCAGGAAGAAGCACCAAATACTCAGCCACGGGTGACTTCACCTCTCCACCCAAGCTGACGCCTCGCTGGGATTCTGGGCCGGCGTGTATTGAGGAGGAGGATCGAAGGCCGTGTTCTCATGTTGAACAGGTGAAGTGGGAGCCTTTGTCGACCTGCTGATTTCTTGTGGGAACCTTTCGGGGGGAGGCTAGCAGGCCGCGACGGTTTCTTGGTAGAAGACACTCAGGGTTTCTAGTTGGAAGAACTAGATATAACCCAGGAGGTAAAGCGACGGACTAAGTACCTGACGGCCGAGGGTGTTAATGCGGCTGACGCGGAATGTTAGGCTGAGGATGCCAGTTGCGGACGAGATTCATTGATAGTGGGATCGCTTACCTGGCTGCCCGCTAGGTCGGGCTGACGATAATGTTGACCGCTGGGCTGGCCAGGCTGGCCGTGTTGGCTGCTGGACTTGGCAGCGGCATCCTCGGCCTGTTTCTTTAGTCGGTTTAGACAATACGCCTCGAGGGCTTTACGTTGCTTATCGGTCATGGGCCGCGGCTCGCTATTGTTGGGAGGTTGCGGCATGATGACGGACGGGTCGCGGTTGAGTTGGTGCTGGTGAGGAGTGCGTCAAGATGCAGTTGCGGAAGATGAGAAGATGAGTTTGAAGATATCGTCTTTGGGAACTGGAGTCTTTGGGACCTCATTAACAGCCTGCGCGAGACACGTCAGGCGGCCGTGGTTGGTATCACAAAAGTGTAGCAACAGATGTATCACGGTCAAAGACTTGCAGGGAAACCTATGGCGCTCTAGTCTCTTCTACCTTGTTCTGCTTGTTTGGTTCGGGAGATTTGGATCTGCTGGCAACTTTGCTAGTCTTGGTCTTTTATTCCTCCCGCTCAGAAAGGTTTACTATCGGCACTCTTCACGGAGCGTGCCTAATCTCGCCTTAATAGTTAATATATTACCGAGTAATACCTATGTGGCATTCTATGCTATTGTTTTAGCCCTCGGCCCCTCTTACACTATCGGTATCTTTAAAGGTCCGAGGACCCCGGGACGAACAGGGATATGCTGGGTTTGTCAAGGTGGCCCCTGTTTTGGTATGTTTGTATGGAGCTACTTCTGTCCTCTTAAAACCTTAAACGGCTCGTATTATAAAGTTAATTGACTTTTCTGGTGTATGCTGCCTTGGAACCGTTTGATGTAAATGCTATTGACGGGATAATTGGCAAGGTTACTAGTAATGTACTTGGTTGAACTCAAATATGTCAACTGCGGTAATTGAATTTATGAAAATAGCTCTGATCTTCTCAGATGTTCTCATCTAATCAAGTGCATGAACCGGATAGCGTGGGATACATCTCAGCGGGCCGCTTTGGTTCGATTGTGCACATCCTAATAATAGTCAAGCCAGCCGAGATTAGCTTGTGTTTGGACCCCTTAACCCACTTAATCTCATTTATAAGAGAGCACATTCAGCTGTCATAGATCAGACTTTTGTTACTCCATCTTCATAGTGCCCAGAAAAGCCATGGGATCTATTACTCGTTTCGCTTCGGCCGTTCTAGCCGCCTCGTGCCTTGTTGGCACTGCTTCGGCTGCAATCCTAGACTTGCCCGTTATAATTCAAGACGGCTATGTAAGTATTACATGAGAATCTTTAAGGCGTTGCATAACTGACTTTGGCAGAGATTGGTTGAGGTGGGCGTTGGAAAGCCATCTCAAAGCTACCGCCTCCTCTTCGACACCGGTAGTGCTTCGACCTGGATCATTGACTCTGAGTGCGCAGAGACGTGTTCTCACATCAATCGGTAATTTAATCATCATCCTCTATGATCAACTCAACGCAGCTAACATGGCTCATAGCGGCAACCGCACCGGGTACAACATCGATGCGTCCTCTACCGGGAGATTGACGGGACAGAACGCTTCGATTCGCTATCTCGGTGGTCGAGTAGCTGGACTGACTGTCGATGAGCTCTTTTCAGCTAGCGGCTTAACTTGGAATTCGTCTTTCATCGCAGCCAACGAGAGCAACTGGTCTACTCTGCCTGCTCATGGCTTCATGGGACTCGCATTTGGCAGTATTGCTGATGGCGGCGCCGTGCCTCTTTTCGAGTCTCTGATGGCGGAGAAGCTAGTAGATCAGCCTCGATTTGGTATTTACTATGCCCGAGATGAGGGGAAGAGCACTGGAGGCGTCGCTGGCAAGGGCTTGCTCACCCTAGGTGGATCTAAAGAAGAGGAATATGTCGACGGCAACTTGGTCACCATTCAGCTTACCACAAACGGCCGCGACTACGATGTCTGGCGATCTGTTCTGCACAGCACTACCGGAACAACAAAGGCAAGTAACGGCGCCCAGATTAAGACTAAGACTGATCACTCTGGGTCCAACGTCGTCTTTGACACGGGCGCCTCGGGCATCTCGCTTCCAGCAGATAAGATTAAAGAGGTCTACCAGTCCATTGGAATGAACTGGACAGCCATCATCAAGGGCGATCATATTCCTCTTTGCACCGAGTTCACTGATGACTGGTCTATCTCGTTTGAAGTTGGCTTCTACGGCAAGACTAGGACTCTCACCATTACTGGTGATCAGCTAGCTGTTCCGGGCTTCGCCAACAGGGAAGATAGCTGTTGGCCACCTTTCGATGACTCGGCCTCACCTGGGATTACTCTGCTTGGTGTAAGGCTGCTGCGTAACTTTTATACGGTCTGGGATTACGGCGCCTTTTCTAAGGAGGGCAAGGTTATTTCTCCTACTCTTTCCTTTGGCAAGTTAAAGTTGGGATATTAAAACGCGCCGGAAGACGTGTACAATCATTTTGCGATTGCCCCTCTCTAGCATGGACAATATTATCATTAATAGCTCTCACTCGCTATTTAGTGTTAAAAAGTTTGACGCAAAACCTGAGGTGCCCTTTTTTGAGATGGACTGAAAGCCGACATTCAATTGAGACAGAATGTACAATACAAATAAATCTGATCAAGAGCAGTACAGAGCAGAATGTCGAGACGGCCCAGAAGATTGATCCGTTCCCTGCCACTAAAGTTACCGTGCCGGATAGATCAGCTACACGTTGGGAAGAGCAGACTTCCACGGCTATAGAAGCATCAATAGCATTCATTCTGGAAGCCCTCTGGCTTGCTCGCCTACTTGGCGGCTTCTCCCTCTTGGGGTCTTGCTATATTCCCTGCTGGTGCTATTTCTTTGCACCATGATCAGAAATAATTGATTATCAAGTTAAGAATGGGAACCAGGCGATACTTCAACGAGCCCGGTGGTAGTGTAGTAGGCTTGAAAATGATGGCATGATTTAGTAGCCATTTTCACTGCCAACCAAAAGCGGATTCCGACTTCCATGGCCACCGTCCTGCTGTCAAGATGTACCTCGCCATCATTGACAGCGATGTCAGCCTCTCTGAGCAGGAAAGAAAGTCCTCGTCGTATACTTCGATACGTTGCGAGTTAAAGACCGCCATGAGCAGCTCGTCCATGCGGTGTACAGGATTCGAATAACAGCGAAAAGGAGCGCTACACCCATACCGACCGAGAGATTCTCAGGGGTGCCGTAGAAGCCATAATAGACCAGGCTTACTACATAGGCGAGCCACTAAGCGACTAGATTTCAGATAAGAATCGGGATCGGGAGATGGCGATAATTGAAAGCTTGTATAAGAAAAAAGATCTAACCTACATCCAGAGGAAGACAGCCTCCTTGCTCCCCTCCACAACTTGCCAATAGCTTCCGACCAGTCGGATACATCAGAAGAAGGCTGAAACTAACATTGAGAATTTCACTTCACCTTTAAAGTGAATAGTTACTCTAGGTGAGCATAAATACCAGGTGGCCCGCAAGTTCTTGGCTGGATTGTAATCTATGCCCAAAGATTTCACGTCGGATATTGTTCTCACTTTAACTTCATCACTAACACAACCGTGTTCTCTATCGACATTTGATCACTGAAAGCATTATCCCCGTGCCTCGCTGGCATGTGGTGCATGACCATTATTCTTCTCGGCTTGAACGTCTAGTGAATGGTTTGTTTAGTAGCCTCTGTTTACCTCGGTCGTCTTGAAGCCCCTCCTCACCCTCCTGTCCTTGTCCGATGAGGCCCTGCTGTACTCGCATCTCTTTCACTACGAAGGCAAAGACTAAAGAAAAGAGTCTTGCTGTGTTCATCTGCACTACCCTGCGTACCCGTATCAAGATCAACTTGCCGTTCAACTATGAGATGTCCAGTTACGCCAGCTCCCAGTATGCGCAGACCCCCAAAACACATGTCAAAATTCTTCCAACCCACCTCACCCGACCCGTGCACTCTCTCCTCCTTACTATCAAGGGTCACGTTGCAAAGGGCGCAATTGACGCAACAGTTCGCTCCCCCGCCGACTCAGCACCCTCCCTCCTAACCCCGTAACTTCTATCGTGTGGGATCTATACGAACCCGGGCCCTTTGTCCTGACGCACGGCCCATTCACCCGTCCTGGCGGAAGTGAAGAGAGTTCAGAGCAAACCGAAGGCGGAAGTAGTTGGGACATGGCTGTGATTGACCGATACAGCAGCGGTTGCGTTCCGTTGGAGCACGGCCGAGTCGCAGGTAAACAGGCGAATCCTGACAAGGGTGAAATACTTGGTTACAGTAGTAAATATGGAGTTGTTTGTTTAGTTTCTAGATCCAGAAAACAGGCATATTGACACAAATAAACAATGACTTGGCCAACCCTCCATTTTGGTCGTAGTTAAATACCCCGGGCGTCTTATTATAACTACCTATTGACACAATTATCTGTACCTAGCTCAAGCTTCCTTCGCAAAAGACACAGTCTTACGGCGCTTTAAAACCTCGCCCCTATTTCTACTGGACGACAAGCAAGATTGCTTGCCCGTTTTCTTTATGTGATTCTCAAGTGGTTTCGATGTCGGCGGTCGCCCTAAAGCAGACAATGCCGATTGGGATCGTCCGTGGGATTAGATAGGACGTGGTTCTTTGTCTCAAGGACATGTCATAGTAGAATAAGCTATCTCAAGTGCCTTCTGCTACTTCAGGGGCAGTTTGGTTGCATAATAATAGTAAAGAAGCCATTTCCTTTCACATCTCACAACCCATCATGATTAGCCCTTGGTTATGGCTTCAAATGCCCCACAAAGTTGCCGCAGATAGAGTCGAGTGCCGCGAGGAAGGGGAATAGCAAGCTCGCCAGCCGCTCATTCACGCATGGTACTGTGTCATCTCCTTAGGTTTCGTATAATAGTAACTTTGCGAATAGAGTTGCAATCCAATGAACTTCACGTCAGCACGTGCCACCTCTAATCCACTCTAGGGAAGTCCAGTGGAGTAGATTGCATCTCTGCTTGCCAACGAAATACAAGATTGCGCCCGTCCGATACGAGAGCCATCTGAAGTCACATCACCTAACTGGCTCGAGGCTCCACGGGGATTTGGGGAGGACTCTGGGGCGGTTACGGATGGCCGATGAGGGAGGGAGAAGAGATGTAGCTATTACATATCTCCGGAGTATGCCATTCCTCTTGAAAAATTGGGATATATATCCAAGTTAACGGTGGCCAAGTAGCCTCGAACGATTATAATCTCGGGCGCTTACAAACGAAGGTTGAGAGCCAATATTACTTGGTAGTCGCATAATCCAGCTCGCCTCGCCCTCTTTCAGCCCCTCGACTTGGCCAGCAAGCACCGCAAATGATGACTTGGGTGTGTTGGTAAGTACATAAATGGCCTAACCCGGTCGGCCTCGATTGCAGAAGGCGGACATGGTCGGTTTTACGGTTGACCTCATGCTCGATTGGAAACTCGTGACTCTCTGTCCTTTGTTTTGCTCTCTTTACTCTTCGTTCCTCTCCTGAGTGTGCTCCCTGATCACCCTGGCCTGCCACATCTTCCCCCCCGGTTGCACACCCCAACACCTTTTCCCCTGCCCTGGTCAACTAATTATTTTAGGACTGGCATTCCTGTGTGGCTGGTTGTGTCTACTCCTGGTTTGGCTTTTGCTAGTGGCCGCTTAAAGGGCGTGCAAACCGATGCAACTAGGACGTTGACCAGCGAATTTCTCGTGCGCAAAACTTTGAATTAGTGTGCGGTCCCGCTGTGACTAGCTGTAACCCCAATGTGTGTAGATAAAGTAAAAGAATGCAAATGATTTCGGCCCCGTGGTTGATGTTCCTCCCCGTATGAGCAGATGTGTCAATACAACCCGAGCAGCTCAACGTGTCCGAACCGACGCCGAGGCCAAGTCCATGACCGAAAGCTATATCGACTTCCCCATGATCCGCCATCAAGTCTTCTAGCACGACGATGTAGGCTTGCCACTTACCGTGACCAAAGCACGGCCGAAGCCAACACTCATCACTCTGTTGCCCGATGCACCGAAAAGATTTCCGATGCATGTGCACCGAAACTTGAAATGGAAGCCATTACCATCAAAACCGCCTGTGGGCCAACCCCCCCCCATTGTATGGCAATCACTACTGATGCGGTTGATAATGATTGCACGCTGGTCTTGCGTGCATTCAAGCCCACTAGGACAATTGCCCTCATACGTAGCGTCGTAGGCCGATGCGGCGCCAACAAAGGCCATAGAGACCGCGGCGATGGAAGCGAACTTCACTATTGCATCGTAAGTATAGGTCGATGTAGTCACTCTTGTAAAATGAGTAATCAAACTTACTATTAACGCCTGGTTCGGGATAGAATGCCAAGGCCGGAAGGGTAGGTAAAGCGCCAAGTACTCGATGAAGTGTGACTTGAGTGAGTTGAGATGGAGAGAAGGATAGATACTAAGGGTAGAAGAGTTAGATTGATCACTGTTGTGAGAAGTGGGTGGAAATATGTACAGCAATACAAGGTCTTATATAGACCTGGCGTCTTTGTCTGGATCACGAGTCCAGTTCATTCTATAATCTAAAAAGTTATATAAGTATCCACATAGGAAAACTTAATACGGGGATCAGACAAACACCCCGGCTTTCGGTTTGCTCTATAGGCTCGTTCGGCAAGGCCTTCGGCAGCAAATATGCCATTCGATTAGAGTTGTGACCTGGACGGCAATGCCTGCCTTGGCGTGTCTGATGAACCCAAAACATCTCGACGGCCTGCTAGCAGCTACCAATACTAAGCTGTTGCCGCATCTTCCGATCTGAATGAGAGAAATTGATTCGCCCGGAGGAACGAACCCCATCCCTTCAGTTGTGGGAATCCTCGACCAAAGTCACTGCAGGGGTAAGGCTAATTAAAGTACGCAATGTACATAACTTAGTCTGCCACCTAATTTAGCTGGAGTCTCGGGAACGTTTTATAATGCGTAGTCCCAAGGCTCCCTTTAATTGAGGGCCTCAGGATCGCGAGTTCCGGCGCCTTCTAATGCAGATGCAGAGTTATGTACAGTGCGTGGCCCCGTGCCGTGCCTCTATGTAAACTGCCCGTTGCTCTCTCAAAGGCAAGGCAAGGCCAGGGTGAAGACTAGAAGCTTAAGGTGCTTGCAGGAGCTCGAGGTTGGTAAAAGACTTCTGCTTCAGGTCATCCATCCATACAAGGCAACCATAATCGTGTTGTATGAGGCACGTTTAACTTTGATTTAGCTCCTAAAGCAGATGTCAGGGCAGGGAGTGGTAGTCCCTCCGTCTTCGAGCATCAAGTCCAAGGGCAGTCGAGTTGCGCGGGGACCAAATGCCGGGCTCAGGCCACTGCCAATGATGAAGATGGTTCCAGGTGCTTGGATCTGCATGGCCGGCGCCATCGCGGTGTCTTATTCGTAATCGATAACAGACAAAGGGAGAGCAAGGACGTGTGGATTGCTGATATGCTGTGCGGGACTATTTAGGGACTTTCCTATCGTCTTGAAGTGAACTACACAGCCTCTAAGCATTGAGAAAGATGACAGGCATGTTCTACGTAACTGCTAGAGAGGCATCCAAGTCTAATCCTAGAGTAAAGTAGACATAGTCGCCGTTTAACATCCCAAGCCGACCACACATACCTTTTCCGTTCGGCTACCAAAGGTGACGAGACACGAGAAGTCGAGCAGTTCGCGGCTAGAATACGCCAGTCCTTTTTCTCGTTGCAGCTGTCGAGGCTCGTATGTAGAAGTACATACTGCTGTTCCGGCTTAGATTTAAGACGCTCGGGCTCCGCAACCTATTCCCGAGGCTGTTCCCTAGGAGGTTTAAGATGCTTCAACTCAGTAACCCAAGCCCCCAATTTACATTCCTATCGCCGTCTTTGCCGTGCTGTGTCCGGTCCACCCAGCTGATGACCTTGCGCTAGGACCATGAAGGCGTGGATTGCAATCCTAATTCCCAGAGCGCTTACATATTCTTCTCGGGGGACAGCGGCAGCGTAACAGGCGTGACATTGACTTTCTATCCGCGTCTTCTATCACAACGGCTTTGCTTCTGGCTGCCTAGACTGCCTATCTGTAGCAGCTCATCATAAGCATATTACCACCCTCCGAGACAGAGATCATCTCCACCCAGGCTGTAGTTGACTATTTCTACGAATGGCCTTTCGTGAGTTGTATCTGTCATGTACTTTCCTGACGAGGCTGGTCTTGAGCACGAGGACCTGCCGGCGGCATGCACGTCGTTGCCGAGTTGAACTCAGCCTCATGAGCCATGACCTTACTCGACGGGTCAAGAGGAGGAAAGGTGCTAAATGCTGCGCCCTACACGTTATACATAAAGTTAGTTTCCCACTTTGAACCCTTGGACTTTAGAGCTCGGCAAGGGGCGCAGGGAGAAGCTTACACTTGAATGCAGTGGTATCGTTGAGGATGGCTGCGAGCGTCTTGATGAGCATTATATCGTGGCTACTACAGCTGAGCTAGCAATTAATTAGCAATATTTGTTAAGCTACCTCTTCATCTGCATGTCAGGACCACAATTCGAAATGGCGACTCCCAAACTAGCCCCCGGGCTCTCTCAGCTCTTCCACAAGATTAAAAGCCAAGATATAGCTACAAAATAAGCAAGCCATCTGCCCTCTTTCTATCTATATCACAGACACATTGTGATAAGGATCCCAAACGGCGTTAATATCATTCCCCTTACGAGCATGCGAGCAGGGCAGGGGCATGCTCTGAGTCCTGGCAGGCTTTTCTCTCTGAGTCCCTAGATAAGCTGTCTCGCCTACCTTAATTGCGCTCAGTATGTCGCGCTAAACTGCGAACGTTATGTTACACTTGTATCCGGTCTTGATAGTATTGGGTGCCGAGTCTCCTTGCTTTGCCACCCATCCTCGTGACGCTCAACCAGCCGCATATGGCCCCTGTGATAACAAAGTTCTCCCTGTAAAGCATTCCTAGCAAAAACACCATACAGATTATTGAGGCATTACACTCCGCAGACCTAGTATGGGCGCGTCTGCGACATTCTGATTCGTAATACCAAACCTGTCGGTACTTGTATTATTATGCAAACTAGGCAGTATAAGCATGATTATCCAGAAGCGTAATCTCTGCCAAAGGTCGCATTCTTATCCGGGGACTCAGATGCTATATTCTAACCTTGTTTATTGTTTCTATCTATTCTTGTTTAATTAGAAAGACAAACACGCCAAATCCCTCGAGAAGGCCAAGTTCAGGCGCGGCGTCAACATAGAGCTCCTCTCCCAGTACGCTAACGCCCGAGGCAGCCACAAAACCTCCTATTACGAATTTAATGTCTCGACTCGGCAGAATATATGTAAACTTGGACGTATAGCAAGCGAATTTTAAACTCTTTATTCATACTCCTAAAGAGAAAGTTGATTAGAATATTATACTGCCGGTGTCTATGCAGTCCAGCTAGCAAATTATGTATACTCCGGAACTGACTTTGCGTAGGCTGGCCGTCATGGTCAACGAGCACAATTGACGTTCTTAGAATGCCGGTAGGTAACAAACCCTCTATTACCCCTTATACAACGCCATCACACCATATTTCAGAGCATCTCAGCTAATTTGTTCCACCAGCCTTCCCGTCACGCTGGAACCAGCTAAGCTAAGAACGAGCAGCGAGGGAAGCTGGCATGTGAAGCAGTCGGAAATGGCACAGCGTTGGTTCGAATTGCCTCGGTGGGTAGTGAATATCCGTGAATAGGTGTATGGTAAGTGCAGATGAATAAGCGATGCTGTAGTTATATGGAGTTGTGCAACCCGGAACCGCAATGTGTTAGACTCTGGCTGATAGGCGATGCAACTACTCTCTGACGATCTAGGTAGGTAATTGGAGTGTCCCGAGCAGCTCGGGCTACTTACCAGCGGTGTATGGCGGCTTGTATCGTGTTATAAGTGGCTTTGGCTCTCGGCGGGTTTGATGAAATTGTCGAAAACGCGAGCCCTGCGGTGATGGCGGTCTGCAGTTGATATCTTGAACCATTCAGGATAGAATTGCGGCATAAAAGTGAAAGTGAGGATCTAAGTAGAGAAAGATCAGGTGAACCAGGTAAGAAGTATCAAATATCTGCATCCCATTTCCTGAGTGTACAAGGTCGTGCTAGAAAGACTTGGTGTGATTGCGAGGATAGGGGAGAAGGAATCGCATGTGTGAAGGCTAGGAGTCTTTCAGTATATGCGAGTCAGTCTTGAATGAACTGGCGATGGCTTCACCTTGTATCGCGCAAAGCCCTGGCCACGACCAAGCCTTTGCCACAAAAGAGCACCCCTTCTCGTCATTATACGACATATCTCTCGACCCATATCCTCCCCAACCATGCACTTGTAATCACGGCAGAGCCCCCTCTACTACCTCATCGACTTGCACCTCGCACGAGACTCCATCAACATGAACCCTAGAGATGTGAGATAAATAATTGCCTAGCGCACATGCAAATCGTACAGCTAGCTTTAATACGCAGCTTTCTTTTCTTATTAGCGGTGTGGACGACACCTTCTCAAGGGCCGTTGTGAGATCGCTCCGCGGACCAAGCTAGCCAAGTAGAGGAAGGGGAACCTGGGCAAGATGGAAATAGAGACTGATCAACGAGCCAGCTCTTCGGAATATGTAAACAGGCTTCAAGAGCTGATGGGAACTCTTCTAACATACGACTATTTCCGAATAACTTGCTAGTTACTAAATTCTATGAAAAAAACGTCAAATTGATGATAAAGCATGCTTGCGCTGACCGTTTCAGAGGCCGATCCAGTGGATACTTCCTGGCACGACTTATTTCGGCGCCATGACGGCTATTATAATCAGCCCGCACAAAGCACAGGAGCTCATGCCAGAGATTATGCAGTCGAAGCCCGTAATGAACCACAGACAAGTCTAGCCTTTCAGCCACTGGATTTGCTGAGGCTCTACATGGTACCTGCCTTGGAGGCAGGTTGGGAACTACCCAATCAGTTGCGGTTGCAGCTAGTGGCGGCCGCCGTCCCGGGGCGTCACAGACGGGTTCATCTGCAGCGGGACAGACAGAGATCAGACCAAGTTTAGCCAGAGCCCGTAAATACCAGATTCGCCGGGACTGCCAGGAGATTGACAAGACGCGGGGGCGAGGGCGAGGGCGAATATGTGATAGTGGCAGGACGTTTGGCTACAGGTGCAGACGTCACGAGATAATCAATCAAGTAAAGATAAAAAATAACCAATAAATACTAGATACATGTCGGTTCATCAGATGCCAAAACCCACAAGAAAGAAATATATTTGTCTAGAGCTTGGCTTGGACACTATTCTTCACAAAGCTAGCACTGAACTCTATGAAGCCCAAGATAAATCTCACCATTTGTCAGTAGACACCACGCTTAGCAAGACGATGGTCATGATTGCCCTTCTCGAGCAACTTGCCGTCTCAAGGCCAGGGTTAGGCCGGGTTGCATCGGCAACTGTCGCCTTGCTAATTGCTAGAAGAGGCGTGGAAATTCGCCCCATTGAAGTCACTATCATCATGACGAAAAGTAAGACCCCAATAACGGTCAGGATTGCACTGGTCCTTTTTCCTTTCTTGACTTGAATTGCAGAGAGCCAGGGGCTTACACAATAATGGCTCGCTCGTTGATCTTGTTGTCGAGCAAAAGTCTGGTGCCATACCAAACTGCCAGCCCAAAAGCGGCGTAACTGCTAAAAAACAAAGTTCATGTCATGCCGTAGCGGGTGACGGTTTTGGCAGGCGAAAACAAGACCCATTGTGACATATCACCAAGGCGAATTGGACTGGAATCAATGGGCTAACAGGCTAACCACATTTGCCTTCAATATTCGAGGGTTCTTTTCATGCTGACAGTGTCCCTCTATAGTGTCCAATCGGAATTCCGCATTTCATGGCGTGAGATGACATGTGTCACGAAATAACCACTAGACTAAGACGGCAAAGTGTAAGATCCTACAACAGGCACCGAGTATAGCTGGTTTATCAAGTGCCGAGGATCACTCGATGTGACAACATGCCAGGCTCACAGGCAGGAACTTGATATGCACCCCAGTCTCTCAACACAGCCTCCACCACCGCTCGCGTTACATGTGATGCTGACATGTGCGAATGCGAGGGAAGCGAGGAACCCCGTCCGCTCGTCCCAAATGAAGTGGGCCTAGGATCTAACCAATGCCACAGTTGCGTCCGTATGCAAAGCATTAGATCATTTGCGTAGGATTTAAACCATGTATCTAAGCCACCATCAGATCCGCGTAGACCATAGTTGACAGGTGGAATATACAAACCAGAGATAAGTTTTCTGGATACTGTTGGAAATACCCATAATTGGCTGCACCCTAGCTCTGGTCATTGTACTAAGACTGAACCAGCAGAGGCTTGTATTATCCCCTCTTACCCTCCTTCCTTTATCAGCAGCCCTTGTTGAGACATACGTCACTCTCTATTCTCAGCTTACCGTCCATGACTTGGCTTAGCTCATGGCAGAGAGCTAATGAAAGATATGCCGCATACTATTACAGCTGCAGGTACCGTCTGACCGGTGTACTTTCTTCAGAAACAACGTGTCCGAGGAGTAGACCTATTAGATATGCCAAGGTTGTCGCACTCTGCCCAAGCAACTGTAAAGAGGCAACGGCCTAATCAGTATATCCTGACAATCTATCTAGGAGTTGGCAAGAGCGAGTATTATAAATTTAAAGACATAGGATGGCTCAGGGAAATAGCTTCAAGGCTTGGCTTGCCGCATGTAATCTCGCCTGCTGCCAAGTCTTAACTAGAGCAATCGGCACCTATGAGGCGCCAAGCAATCTGCGCTTAACTATAGTAGCCTCCTCGCTAACTCTTCCTTGTCCAAGATTTCACAACGTTCAATCAACTCAATCAAATCTCGATGAATACTCACATCTAGATCTGTACCCAAGAAATGTGCCATCTCGACAACCCATCCGTTGAAGTCTCGTATCTCCGTTTCCCTTCCCGCCTCGGCATCCTGAAGCATGGAGCTGCGGTGTTTACTTATCTTGCGACCGAATGCATACAGTTTCGATTTCAGAATAGGCTGCGAGAACCTTTCAGAAAGCTTCATTCGGACCTTGGCAAGGCTTTGGTGGAAATCGTCGCTGCCTGACCCGAGCTGATGAATTTGCTTGGCGTAAGAAGTAACAATGCTGAGACTCGCATCATGATTTATAAGCCCCTGGATCACGGCACTGGTTTGCCACAGTAGCTTGTCGAGTACGCGGGTCAGAGGGTCTTGCGAATCATAGCTTGTAAATAATTCCCCTGTTTTGCAGCGTAGCAGAGCTGTGAGTGGATTGATGGCGGCATTCGTCACCAGCTTCTCCAGCTGAATTAGCCAGAGCTCGCCTGAAGAAACTTGTGTCGTCTTCAGAAGGGGCGTAGTGGTGATGTATCTGGTGAAAAGGTCGTCCAAGGGCCGCTTGTCTGAAGCCCAGAAGACAGGTCCAATGGACGCGTCGGCGGGAGCCGCGTGGATGCTCAGGAAAGGTCCTGCCGATGACACGCCGTGATTCACGACGCATGCTGAGAAGGTAGGGGCGTCGCCGGCCTCATATCGACGGGCCACGTATAAGGGGCCATGCGGAGGCCACAGCTTGCACACTCCGTTCTGTGCAAAGACGACGGAACTAGATCTTCCCAAGTATCGGCGAATTCGATCTGCTTCGGCCAATCCAGCCGCTGCCTTTGTGGATATGAAGACGTTGCGCAGCTTCTTCCCATCTGCCACTTCCCTTACAGGACCATACTGAGGTCTGGTCTCGGTCCACCATTCGACGTTGAACCGCTTGCTCCTAAGCACCTTGCCGCAGCCTGGGTCTACAAGACCTACGCCCTCACTCGCTTCCCACTGCGATAGAAGCTCCTTTCTGGGCACCACCAGAGTGATGGGAAGAGGGTTGGGTCGCCGGACCATGTAGCTCGCGTAGAGTCTACCTATGTTGCCAGGACCAACAATGAAGATGCGCTGGTCAGAGTTGGCTGCAGAGTTGCTGGAGGCAGCATGGACACCATCTTGATGATGGTTGCTATTACTGGCAGCTCCTCCGAGCTTTGCTGCAGTTGCTGGGCGAAGATTGACCGGAGACCAAGCAAATAATTTTGGGGCCAATCTTGTTGTATCAGCTAGGAGAGCCGGCAGCCAACTTGGGTGGACTTGAGAAGCCATAGTCTCTTCAGTCCCGCTTGCCCTTTAGGATGGCTTTGAGAGAAGCGAAAGCTGGCAAGGCGTGTCGAGTTCCAAGTCGGTGCGGTATCAGAACCTAATGAGTATCAGAGAAGCTGTGGGATCAGCTGGGAGAAAGAAGTGCTGGGCGTGAGGGAGGTGCTAAGATATGACGTGATACTCTCGACAAGACTAGTCAATTGAGCAGAATGAAGGATTTAGCAATCCTCTGCAAGGGGGTGGACCCTGCTTAGAGCCCTGGTTCAGGACTAGGCATAGGAATACGAGATTTACGACCCTGACGCTGACAGCAAGGTGTTACATGATTATAGGCTAGGTAAAGGATTTGCCTACCTACAGGTCTTTCTCTTAGTCTTCTTACTGGGTGTCTTCTAGCCAGGTGTCTTTCTCTTAGTCTTCTTACTGGGTGTCTTCTGGCTAGGTGTCTTTTTTCCTTTAGGCCTTTTCTCTTAGGTTACGTATCAAGGTTACTTTTTAATCTTTATAAAGGGAATATTTTATAACTACTTTCTAGGGGGGCGTTATAGCTAGCTTACTTCTAGTAGCTCTACTATAGGCCAGTTTTACTATACTGCGCCAAATCTCTATTCCGCTTACTCCCGCAATAGTTAATTACGCCTGTCGATCTCTTAGTGCTTACCTTGTCCCTATTTTACACCCGCGCGGGATATAGATCCCGCTTACTGCCGACACTAGATAGTCCATTGCGCCTTCCCTTCTCTTAGCCTGATTAGCCTGTCCCTACTGCCGCGTCTTACTGCAGCGGGTCGGCACATTTATCTGCTTATTTGTCGTAAGATTTGTGTGTGCCGTGACTGCCGTGTTATGAAAGGCCACTAAAACTTGATGGGATTTGTAAGGCGTGGCAGCTCCACAAACCTTACCACCTCTAAGGAGACTCCGTGCCTTAAGTCAGCTGTACTGGCTACGTCAATAAACATATGCAGATCTCGACGCTGTCTCTGAGAGCCAGAAGACTGGTGGATCTTTGCGTTAGGACGCCTAACCGATCGGGTAGTACAGATCGATAGATACAGAGGCGTTATAGTTGATTGCTGGCCACGGTTTATATCGCTACCTTTAACACATCTCTTAAGACGTCGTAAGAATGCTGGAGTCTAGATCTTTTGACACAAAACCAATCGCGTAATGCAGATCAATTGATAATACCGTTGCGAGCTATCAACTATATGACATGTCTGTTTCTGACAACTACAGCTCAGTACCTTTAGTTCACTCTAGCTGCCACAGCTGAGGGAAGTCCTGTTGAGGTATGAGACTAAGATCTGGTGTGTGTTGAGGGTCGCTGCCTTACTAGGCTTATGACTTCTTAAGAGAAGGACCTTTTGTGTGGAGGGTGGCTGTCCCCACCAGTCTTACGAGTTCTCAAGACATAGAGTTCAGTATATTTGAGTCAGCGTAGCTGGATGAGAGCAAGAGGTTGCAGTTCCCCACCAGTCTTACTGTACGACCCCTTGAGAGATACTCCGTAGAAAAGACCGTAGATCATAGCGGCCGCTCCATGCAGCTAATACCTGCAAAAATACATTCTAGCGGCCCAAGACAGCACGTCACTTTAAGTAGATAAAAGTTACTCGTAAGACTCAGGGTCAAGCAGCCAGACTGACGCGGCAATTCTTACTCAGAAAGTAGAAAGTAGTATTGCATGTAGGACTTTGGTGAGATAGCACGTCGCTTAGCAAGGGTAGAATCGGCTTATGAAGAATCAGAGCCGAGTGACCAGACTGACGTATCATAACTCAGGAAGTAGTAATCTATATGGGATGGCTTACTTTGTTGCTTTCCAGCAAGGCAGTGACAGGGAAGATGATAGCGGGCAAAACTGACTCATGAGATTTGTAAAACCAAGCAAGGTATCTCGCTGCGCCTCTTGTTGTGACCCGCTGCCATACTGGGGTCATTGAGCGGCTAAAAGATACCTGGCGGGGGCACGAATCCTTCGCCCAGGACCCAATATGACCAATTACTAGACCTAGCACGCAGGATTGACATAGCCATGGTACCGTGCCTGTATATCAGTTGCCGCATGATGCGTTGCCTTGCTATACACCATCTATAAAGAAGCGGAAGGCCGGCGTTGAGAACGGTTCTTAGCGATCAATACAGCTACAATTCACTTATATTATCCATTCTATAGACCCTTACCAGCCTGCGAGAGCTGCCAGATTTTGTTACTGTTTTCTGAGCCCCTCATTGCCTACTCAATCCTTCCCATTTCACGACCGCAGACAATCTATCAACTACCAACACCTGCCTTTCTACATCTGACATGGCATCACTCAATAACGCAAATGATGGGCAACAGGACCCAACTGCGCCATTCTCTGACGCAGTTGGCCATCCGAACAGTCTCTGCGAGCAAGTGACTCGGTACTTTGGCTTAGGCCGGGATAGGATCGAGACTATCTTGCCAGGGACGCCCTTCCAGCGCGACGTGATGGATTGCGCTGCCGATGATGGGCAGCGTGCTGTCGGCCATGGTGTTTTTGAGATCCCAAAACATATCGACACCACGCGATTGGCCGCTGCTTGGAAGGAGACTGTGCGTCAGACTCCAGCCTTGCGGACCTGTACATTCACGTCGAAAGCCGGAGACGTTTTCCAGGTAGTCTTGAGAGAGAGCTTTGT
This sequence comes from Fusarium cyanostomum, assembly GCA_014824385.1. Taxonomy (NCBI): domain Eukaryota; kingdom Fungi; phylum Ascomycota; class Sordariomycetes; order Hypocreales; family Nectriaceae; genus Fusarium; species Fusarium cyanostomum. The sequence goes on along the minus strand of JABCKW010000016.1, from coordinate 17,852 downwards.
CTTCTCGTGGATGTCCTGGACATATCCAGACCTCAAGGAGGCGGTGGTGCAAGACGAAGCTGCTGCCGCTATGGCTGGGCCGCGTTGCAATCGATTCGTTCTTCTCGACAACCCTGATACAAAGGAACGACTGCTCATTTGGACATTCAGCCATGCTCTAGTGGACATCACCTTCCAGCAACGCATCCTTGGGCGAGTTCTCAAAGCTTACAAGGACGCACATGATGAACTCCCCCGCCAGCTCGAAACACCAGACTCCTCCGAAGCTACACCCGAGGAAGATGCACAGCCGAACCCATCCAGAATGCTAAAGATGCCTCAAGCCGCCGACATGAAACGCGCGACTCAGTTTTGGCAGGAGCACTTGAGCGGCCTGAATGCTTCTGCGTTCCCACACTTGTCTTCCCACTTGGCTGTGCCCTATCCAGATGCGCAGGCAGATCATCGCATCTCATACCCGTCTCCAGCCCAGAAGAAGTGGTCCAGCACTACTGTATGTCGAGCCGCGCTCGCAATTCTGCTGTCTCGCTACACACACTCTCCTGAGGCGCTGTTTGGTGCAGTGACCGAACAAGCTCCCATGTTGGAGGAGCAGCAGCTCATGATGGATGGCCCGACACGCACGGTAGTGCCTATCCGCGTGAGTTGCGCCTCTGACCAGCCTGTGTCGGATGTCATGGAGGTGATCAGTGCCTACGATGATACCATGCGCCAGTTCGCACACGCTGGTCTCGGCAACATCAGCAGCACTGGAGATGATGGATCTGCCGCTTGTGGATTCCAAACCGTCCTGCTGGTCGCTGATGGTGACACTGAGCAAGCTGCTGCTCGTGAGATTCTCCAAAAGACAGAAGAACCAGAAGGATTTATGCCCTGCACAAATCGTGCTCTTCTACTCAGTTGTCGGATGGCCAGTGAAGGGGCACAGTTGGTCGCGAGATACGACCAGAGTGTCATTGACCCCCATCAGATGACTCGACTCCTGAGGCAGCTGGGATCTTTGATCCAGCATCTGCAGAGCTCGACAGACCATCTGCCTTGTGTGGGACAGGTAGACATGGTGACGCGAGAGGACCGGGCAGAGATCCAGGGCTGGAATTCAGAACCTATACAGGCACAAGACACGCTGATCCACAGCGAGATGCTGAAGTGGGCTGCTGATTCCCCCAACAATCGTGCCGTCGTCTCGTGGGATGGAGAATGGACCTATGCCGAGCTGGACAATGTATCCTCGCGACTGGCTCAACATATCAAGTCAGTTGATTTGGGCAAGAAGCAGGCGATACTGCCACTCTACTTTGAGAAATCGAAATGGGTCGTGGCGTCAATGCTGGCCGTGCTCAAAGCTGGCCATGCATTCACGCTCATCGACCCAAGCGATCCGCTGGCCAGGACGTCCCAGGTAGTCGAGCAGACCTCTGCAACAGTCGCCCTCACCTCCAAGCTCCACTGCAGCACCGTAAAAGCCATCGTTGGCCGCTGCATTGTGGTCGATGACGACCTTGTTCAGTCGCTGCCCCGGACCTGCGATGAAGAACTGTCCACGTCCACGGCAAAGCCACAGGACTTGGCATATGTTATCTTCACTTCTGGCAGTACGGGGGATCCAAAAGGTATCATGATTGAGCATCGAGCATTCGCGTCTTGTGCTATCAAGTTTGGCCCTGCGCTGGGCATCAACAACGACACGCGCGCTCTTCAATTTGGCTCCCACGCGTTTGGTGCGTGTCTGCTGGAAATCATGATGACTCTGATCCACGGCGGCTGTGTCTGTATCCCATCCGACGACGACCGCATGAACAATGTCCCAGACTTCATCAACCGCTGCAGAGTCAACTGGGTCATGGCAACACCGTCGTATATGGGGACATTTCAGCCAGAAGTTGTCCCTGGACTGCAGACCTTGGTGCTGGTCGGAGAGCAGATGTCAGCATCAGTCAACGAGACGTGGGCCCCTCGAGTTCAGCTCCTGAACGGTTACGGCCAGAGTGAGAGTTCGTCTATATGCTGCGTTGCCAATATCAGCCCACGCTCCTCTGAGCCAAACAATATCGGCCGCGCAGTAGGCGCACATTCCTGGATCGTTGATCCCGACGACCCCGATCGTCTGGCCCCGATCGGCGCCATTGGCGAGCTGGTTATAGAAAGTCCGGGCATCGCACGCGATTACATCGTTGCTCCAGACAAGTCGCCTTTCATTGCGGCAGCCCCGACTTGGTATCCGTCCAAGCAGCTACCAGACGGCTTCAAGCTCTACAGGACAGGAGATCTTGCACGCTACGCATCTGACGGTACCATCGTGTGCCTTGGCCGCATGGATTCACAGGTCAAGATCAGAGGGCAGCGCGTTGAGCTGGGCGCAGTGGAAACTCGTCTGCGACAGCAAATGCCCGACGACATGGCCATCGTGGTCGAAGCTGTCAAGCGGTCGGATTCGTCCAGCAGTACCGTCTTGGCCGCCTTCTTGATAGGGTCGTCCAAGTCTGAGGAAGATGCCCACATCTTGGATCAAAGCGCTACCAGAGAAATCAACGCGAAACTGGAGCAACTTCTTCCTCGGCATTCCGTTCCGTCATTCTATATTTGCATGGGGGATCTTCCCCGTACTGCCACCGGCAAAGTCGACCGAAGAAAGCTCCGAATCATGGGCAGCAAGCTGTTGAGTGAAAAGACTCATGGGACGGCTTCCCAGCCAGATCGAGAGTTCAACTCGTCGGCAACCGATACAGAAGCCAAGCTGAAGGAAATTTGGCTCCGAAGCTTGAATCTTGAACCGGGCTCTGCCAACATTGGAGCAAGCTTTTTCGAGCTGGGTGGAGACTCCATCACCGCGATCAAAATGGTCAACATGGCGAGGTCAGCCGGGATAGAGCTGAAGGTTTCTGATATATATCAAAACCCCACGCTTGCTGGCCTCGAGGCCGTCATCATCGGTAGCTCAGTACCATACACGCTCATCCCGAAGTCGACTCGCGACGGGCCTGTTGAGCAGTCATATGCTCAGAGCCGACTATGGTTCCTGGACCAGCTGGAAGAGGGTGCTTCATGGTATCTGATACCGTACGCCGTCCGCATGCGAGGGCCGGTGGACATGGACGCGCTGACCCGCGCTCTGCTGGCCCTGGAACAACGGCATGAAACCCTGCGGACTACCTTTGAGAACCAGGAAGGTGTGGGGGTACAGATTGTTCACAAGAAACTCGCCAAAGAGTTGAAGGTGATCCATGTGTCAGACGGCGGCCACCTCGAGGCGCTGTACCAGGAGCAGACCACTCCGTTTGATCTGACATCCGAGGCTGGGTGGAGGGCATCGTTGATACACTTGGGCGAAGACGATCATATCCTCTCCATCGTCATGCATCACATCATCTCCGATGGCTGGTCCATTGACATACTACGACGGGAGCTGGGCCAACTCTACGCGGCCGCTCTGCAGGGTCAAGATCCTCTATCAGCAGTCAGCCCGCTCCCAATACAGTACAGCGACTTTGCCCTGTGGCAAAAGCAGGAGAGCCAGGTGGTTGAGCATGAGAAACAGCTCGAGTACTGGAAGAAACAGCTCGCAGATTCCTCGCCGGCCAAGATACTAACCGACTTCCCTCGACCGGCTCTGCTGTCCGGCGAAGCAGGTGTCGTGCCAGTCACCATCCATGGCGAGCTGTACCAGAAGCTACGGGAGTTCTGCAACAAGCATAAGACAACGTCCTTCTCCGTGCTGCTGGCGGCTTTCCGCGCGGCGCACTATCGTCTCACCGGAGTTGACGATGCTGTCATCGGCACACCCATCGCCAACCGCAACCGATGGGAGCTGGAGAATATGATCGGCTTCTTTGTCAACACCCAGTGCATGCGAATCGCTGTTGATGATCAAGACACGTTTGAGAGCCTGGTGCGCCAGGTCAGGTCAACCACGACGGCCGCCTTTGAGCACGAAGACGTCCCCTTTGAGCGCGTCGTATCCGCGCTGCAGCCCGGGTCGAGAGATCTGTCGCGAACCCCGCTGGCGCAGCTGATGTTTGCTGTTCATTCGCAAAAGGACCTCGGAAGATTCGAGCTGCAAGGCATTGAGTCAGAACCCGTCTCAAGCAAGGCATATACTAGGTTCGACGTCGAGTTTCACCTGTTCCAAGAGGCTGGCGGGCTAAGCGGCAGCTGCAACTTCGCTACAGACCTGTTCAAGCCTGAAACCATCCAAAACGTGGTCAGCGTGTTTTTCCAGATTCTGCGCCATGGCCTCGATCAGCCTCTAACCTCCATCTCTGTTCTCCCGCTTGCCGATGGGGTAGCCGACCTACGCAGCATGGGACTGCTCAAGATCAAGCAGGTCGAGTACCCGCGAGATTCGAGTGTGGTTGACATCTTCCACACCCAAGCCGCTGCTTACCCAGAGTCTCTCGCCGTCGTCGACTCATCGTCACGCCTAACATATGCCGAGCTGAACCATCAGGCTGACCTGCTCGCGACATGGCTTCGCCGACGGAACATGGCGGCCGAGACACTGGTCGGAGTTCTAGCACCACGGTCATGCGAGACAGTTGTGGCCTTCCTCGGCATCCTCAAGGCGAACCTGGCATATCTCCCGCTCGACGTGAGGTCTCCGGCCGCTCGCACGAAGGGTATCCTGTCAGCGTTGCCCGGACACACGGTAGTCCTACTGGGCTCTGGTGTGATTGCCCCCGAGTATCAGCTACCTGATTTGGAGCTGGTACGTGTCGCTGACGCTCTGGAAGATGGTGCCACAAATGGTCCGGACGGCCATGCACATGCAGACTCGTCGAGCCCTTCGGCGACAAGCCTTGCATATGTGGTGTTCACTTCGGGGTCGACTGGCAAGCCCAAAGGCGTCATGACTGAGCACCGTGCTATCGTACGGCTTGTCAAGAGCGACATTATGCCAAATTTCCCATCGGCAGCGAGGATGGCTCACATGTTCAATGTCGCCTTTGATGGTGCTACTTATGAGATCTTCAATATGCTTCTGAACGGCGGAACCGTCGTCTGTATTGACTACATGACCGCCTTGGACGGCAAAGCGCTCGAGGCTGTGTTTGCCCGAGAGCAAGTCAATGTGGCCATGATGGCACCCGCGTTGCTCAAGGTATATCTGGCCGATGCTCGTGATGCCATGAAGAACCTCGACATTCTCATCGCCGGTGGAGAAAGGCTTGATGTCCAGGATGCGATCGAGGCGTTAGCGCTTGCCCGGGGTCAGTGTTTCAACGTCTATGGCCCGACCGAGAATGGAGTCCTCAGTACTGTGTACAGTATTGCCGCAGACGAATCCTTCATCAATGGAGTTCCTCTTGGGGGCCCCCTCAACAACTCTGGAGCCTACGTCATGGATCCAAACCAGCAGCTTGTGGGTGCCGGCGTCATGGGAGAGCTTGTTGTCACCGGAGACGGAGTTGCTCGGGGTTACAGCGACCCAGCACTTGACAAGAACCGCTTCATCCACGTCAACATCGACGGCCAGACCGTGAGGGCATACCGGACAGGTGACCGCGTGCGCCGCCGGATAGGGGATGGCCTCATCGAGTTCTTCGGGCGTATGGATACCCAGTTCAAGATCCGAGGCAACCGTATCGAGGCGGGCGAGGTAGAGTCTGCCATTCTCAGCAACCAATGGGTCCGTGAAGCTGCCGTCGTGGTCCGGGAGGACGAGGGGCAACAGCCAGAAATGATCGGGTTCGTTGTCGCCGACGACGACCACTCCACCGAGCAGGAGGAGACGGGCAATCAGGTTGAGGGATGGCAAGACCATTTTGAGAGTGGCATGTATTCCGACATCAGCACCGCCATAGACTCATCGGCTATTGGCAACGACTTCAAGGGCTGGACGTCCATGTACGACGGACGCGAGATCGACAAGGCAGAGATGCAGGAGTGGCTTGACGACACCATACAGACACTCCATGATGGTCAGGTGCCGAGTCATGTGCTCGAGATAGGGACCGGTAGCGGCATGATATTGTTCAACCTCAGCGCCGGGCTACAAAGCTACGTGGGGCTTGAACCATCCAAGTCAGCGACCGAGTTTGTGAACAAGGCCATCGAGTCCATCCCAGCCCTTGCAGGAAAGGCCGAGGTTCACGTCGGTACGGCTACAGACATTGACAAGCTGAGTGGACTGCGTCCAGACCTCGTGGTGTTCAACTCTGTAGTTCAGTACTTCCCTACACCCGAGTACCTGACACAGGTTGTGGATGCCCTGGTTCGGATACCCGGTGTCAAGCGCCTGTTCTTTGGCGACATGCGATCTCATGCCACAAACAGGCACTTTCTTGCCGCCAGGGCGATACATGCGCTGGGTAACAACGCAACCAAGCACAATGTGCGGCAGAAGATGGCAGAGCTGGAGGATCGTGAGGAGGAGCTGCTTGTTGAGCCCGCCTTCTTCACGACACTGCAAGACCGGCTTCCGGATCTGATCAAGCACGTCGAGATTCTTCCAAAGAACATGAAGGCCACCAACGAGCTTAGCGCGTACCGCTATGCGGCTGTCGTTCACCTACGTGATGATTCAGACGAGGCTGTGTATCCGATTGAAAAGGACCACTGGATCGACTTTGAGGCATCCCAGATGGACAGACATGCTCTCCTGGACCTCCTGCGACTCTCGAAGGACGCCATGACTGTGGCCGTCAGCAATATCCCTTACGCCAAGACTGCCTTTGAGCGACAGATCGTCGAGTCTCTCGATAACGACAGCGGAGATGAGACGCAAAGCACGCTAGATGGTGCAGCGTGGGTCTCAGCTGTCCGCTCCGAGGCCGAAAGCCGCGCATCACTCTCTGTCCCTGACCTTTTCCAGCTTGCCAAAGAGTCTGGGTTCCGCTTAGAAGTCAGTGCAGCGCGGCAGTGGTCACAGAGCGGCGCGCTGGATGCCGTCTTCCACGACTACCCGTCCAGCCCTGGCCGTACTCTGATCCGATTCCCCACTGATAATCAGGCTCGACTGTCGGCCACCCTAGCCAACCGCCCGCTACAGCGACTGCAGAGACGCCGTGTCGCGTTGCAGATCCGTGAGCGGCTCCAGTCTCTGGTTCCATCGTACATGATTCCATCCAGCATGGTGGTGCTGGACAAGATGCCTCTCAATGCCAACGGCAAGGTCGACCGGAAAGAGCTTGCGCGCAAGGCCCGAATCCTACCAAAACATCAGACGGCGGCGCCGGTGCCAGCGTTCCCCATCAGTGACATCGAGATGATGCTGTGTGAGGAGGCGACCGAGGTGTTTGGAATGAAAGTCGACATCACTGATCACTTCTTCAAACTTGGCGGACACTCCCTCCTGGCTACAAAACTCATCTCGCGAATCGACCATCGACTCAAGGTCCGCGTGACTGTCAAGGACGTGTTCGATCACCCCGACTTTGCCGATCTTGCGGTTATCATCCGCCAAGGGTTGGCTCTACAGAACCCCATCACCGATGGACAGGACAAGCAAGCATGGTCCTCACGGGTGGCCCCGCGTACCGAGACTGAAAAGATGTTGTGCGACGAGTTTGCCAAAGTTCTTGGCTTCCAGGTCGGAATCACTGACAACTTCTTTGACCTCGGTGGGCACTCACTGCTGGCTACCAAGCTGGCTGTGCGAATTGGCCGTCGACTAGATACCACAATAACGGTCCAGGATATATTCGATCACCCAGTTCTTTTCCAGCTCGCCAAAAAGATGGAGTTGGCTCAATCAGACAGCTACGAAGAAGGGAGCCATGACATACAGGCGGCTGATTACGCTGCATTCCAGCTCCTCGATCTGCAAGATCCACAAGACTTCATCCAACGCCAAATTCGCCCGCAACTCGAGTCTTGCTACGGCTCAATTCAGGACGTCTATCCATCTACGCAGATGCAGAAGGCCTTCCTCTTCGATCCCACCACTGGGTACCCGCGGCGTCTTGTGCCGTTCTACCTCGACTTCCCACGCGGTTCGGACTCTACTACCCTGATCAGAGCTTGCGAATCCCTGGTTGACAAGCTCGATATGTTCAGGACCGTCTTCTTGGAAGCCGCAGGCGAGCTCTATCAAGTAGTCCTGGAGCATCTTGATATGGCGATTGAGACAATCGAGACTGAACAAAATGTCAACACGGCGACCAGCGATTACCTGGATGAGCATGCACAGGAGCCTGTCCGTCTAGGACACCCATTGATACGAATTGCCATTCTCAAGACGGCATCATCAGTGCGGGTTGTACTGCGGTTATCTCACGCTTTGTATGACGGCTTGAGTTTCGAGCCTATCGTGCGCGGTCTTCACATTCTCTACAGTGGTAGAGCCCTTCCCGCACCGACCCAATTCGCGCGGTATATGCAGTACACTGCCTCTAGTCGCAGAGATGGGTATGAGTTTTGGCGTCATGTGATACAGAATTCGCCCATGACAGTCCTAAGCGATGCCAGCAGCGGCACTTGTCACCAAGAAGTCCCAGCGTCCAAGGCCGTGCATTTGTCAGAGGTCGTCAGCGTTCCCCTCCAGGCTATTCGAAGCAGTATTACCACACAGGCGACAGTCTTCAACGCTGCTTGTGCTCTGGTGCTGTCGAAAGAATCTGGATCAAACCACGTCGTCTTCGGTCGAATTGTATCTGGGCGGCAAGCCCTGCCGGCTATTTGGCAAGATATTATCGGCCCTTGCACGAATGCAGTACCAGTGCATGCTCGCATAGGTGCTGACGGAAATCATCAACAGCTGCTCCGCGACATGCAGGACCAATATCTCCGGAGCTTACCATTCGAGACACTAGGGTTCGAGGAGCTCAAGCGCAACTGCACAGATTGGCCAGAAGAAACCACGAATTACTCCATCTGCGTCACATACCACAATTTCGAGTACCACCCGGAGAGTGAAGTGGAACAGCAGCGGGTTGAGATGGGAGTCTTGGCAAAGCATGTCGAGCTTCGCAAAGATGAGCCGCTGTATGACTTGGCCATAGCAGGAGAGGTTGAGCCTGACGGAATCAACCTCAAAGTTACCGTCGTCGGGAAGGCGCGGCTGTTTGAAGAAGAGAGGGTTAAACATGTTCTCCAAGAGGTTTGCAAGACGTTTCAGACTTTGAACTCGTCTCTGTGAGATGTCGCGTTATAGACGCAAAGGTAGCTAGCTTTGTTGTGAGATAGGTCTGTAGCGCTGTAAGAAGAGCAGGAACAGGATCTTACACCTGATTTTGAACTAGACTATTAAATTAAGACGAGGCGTTTTCAAGCAGTGAATCTGACTCGTTTCTGTGAGCTTACGGCGGGTCGGAGGCATTACTTGCACTCTAGAGCCCGTTGACGTGCAATGATAAGGGGCACACAGAAGATTAACTTGTTCTCCAGCTATTGCATGCTTAATAGTAAATACTGTGAATAGCATGCTAATGCTTAAATTTTGCTATAAGATATAGGACTCTTGTTAATTATTGTCTGCTGGAACTTGTGGTTTCTTTAGAATCTTAAACATAGAAACTATAGCACTATTCCGCTCGTCTTTGTCTCCCCAGACAACAAGGAGCTAATGCCTTTGTAAAGGTGTCAATTCCGTCATTACCCGGCCAGGGTCATCCCGTGATCTATTTATATCGAATGAAGTCGCGGAGAATAGAAGGATAATTGACTTTTCCGATTTGTTGGAAGTCAAACTGAGAGCAAGGAGCAAGATTGTGGCGAGAGCTGCCAATATATCTTGCTAGGTGACCGTTAACGTTATTAATTATCTCTCGCAATAGAAAGAGAAGAAATAGGATCAAAGTTCTTAGTTTGTCCGCTAAGAGAGGCGACCACGGGCTTCCCAGGCGGTTCAAGTTTCATCTTCTAGATCCAGAACCGGTGGGGCTTCCTGTGGTCAGATTGTAGACTTCAAGATGAGATGTTGGCAAATAGGTTGACTGAAGAGGCGGCGACACAAGGTGCAAGTACTACTTGGCGCTATGGGCGCTCCATTCGCGATAGAACATGAACCCCCTTGGACAAAGCCACTTATTCAAGTCCGTCCTGGCCAAGGAGATTGTCAGAAGGCAGCGGTCAGTCAACATCAATACCCAGGCATTTGCCTCTTTACCCAGAGACGTGAGCTATGCGGCACCATGAGAGTAAGATGTTGCCAACGATGACGATGGATACGATGAATCTGGAGCTATAAGACTCAACTCATCTATAGCAGCCCTAAAGTAGCTTCCTATTAACTTCTTTGTATTATCATCCCACACGTACGGTCGCGGAGGGTTAGAAACCTTCTTCACCAGCCTGGCAGAGTTTAACTTCACGAACCCACTCTGACTTGAGAACTTGGGCTGCCATTAGTCGACGAGTAGGATGTGGATCTAGCACTGAGTAGATGACGTTGCGACAACGGGCCTGCAAGGTTGTTAGTAACTTGATTTAATCTTCGTGTCGGACTGAAAAATACATACTCGGTGGAGGGACTCAATAGGACCGTAACCTTCCTCATCCCTTCGACCTTCGAGGTATCGAGCGTAGAACTCGTCATCGTCCTTCTTCGCTAATCGCCACAGATGCCGGCCAGTTCGCATATTCATGTAGATAACACCACAAGCCCAGACATCAACAGCTCTTGCATCAAATTCTTTGTCGATATACTCTTCAGGGGCAATATAAGGAGCGGAGCCACATAAGCCGGAGACCATATGGGCATCTATTTCCCAGGCCATTCGAAAGCACTCGCTGTTGCCAAAGTCGGCAGTCTTGACAGCGCCACGAGTAGTCAAAAGTAGATTTTCCGGTTTCAAGTCGCGATGAGCAACCCCCATTTCGTGAAGGTATTCAACACCCCTCATCATCTGTTTGAAGAAACAGTCCGCCTCTTGAACTTCAAGTTTGTCGCTTGAGAGAATTAGGGTATGGAGGTCACCACCGGCGCAGAATTCCATAACCTCGCAATAGTCGCCCTTTGCGTCTTTTAGTAGATCCAGAGTATGAATGACATTCGGGTGCCGAAGGGATGAAGTGATTCCGAACTCAGCTGTTAGTCGTTTGCTGTGTTTCTTTTCCGCCTCCTCTGGTCGACGGCGGAACTCCTTGACGGCGAACAGCTTCTCGCTATCTCCAACTTTCATATGGGCTATCCTAACAATGCTAAAGGCGCCGCGGCCGACGACCTCCTGGCACTTGCCATATTTCTCCACGAGAGTAGATGTGGCGTTCGGGTCACCCGTTTTGTCGGTGGTCTCGGCCTTTTTCTGCTTCAAGGTGTCGACCCAGTTCGAGACGAGGGATAGATCGTGATCAACAGTTTCCTGCTTCTTTCTATAATCACTCCCCACGTATCAGAGAGCTTCTCTTTTCGACGAGTTGACTTGAGGGCGTGCTCATGGCCGCCCTGTATCTCGGGATTCAGGGTAAAGCGCTGGGTGGGTTGGCTTGCAGCTCCGGCTCCTTCGGCAGCAGGGCTTTCGGCCGCGACGGTTGCAGAACTGGACCAGGGCTTCTGGCCAACATCTTGAGGGGACGGCTCTGGAGGGTCGGGAGTAGAGGTGCTGATGTCCCTGACTGGGGATGTCTCTAGAGTGTCGGTGACGTCGACGGGGGTCGGAGGGGGGCGCCTAGGTCTTGAGGTGGCGGACATGCGAGTTGAGCGATCCTTGACGGATATTTTCTTCGGACCTTTGAGAGCTGCTTGCCTAGCTAGTTGATCGGCACTTTGAGTGAGTCCACTCGCATCTTGTTGATCCAACTGCCAAATGTCGCCTTCCACTGACTGCTTGCCCTCCGTAGCAGTCCGGTCTGTCTTCTCTTGACTAATCGCAACATCATCAGCGCCCGCGGTCACGGCGACGGCAGCCTCCACCTCTTCAGCATCGTGTGACTTTCCATCGACGTCCGCAACTTCATACGGCTCTCCATGACCCGAAGCTATGTCGGCAGCAACGGCATCACTGGGAGGCGGCTCCGCATGGGCATCTTCGCTGACCGCCTGTGTCGAAGGGGAGGCACTCGAGAGCTCCGTCATTGCCGCCTGGGACCTCGAAGAGTCGTCCGCTGCCGCATCGTTAAAATAGTCCTCGTCAGGGACGTAGTAATCCTTGTCTGGCAGAACGGACAATGAGACCTCTCGTAAGTGAGACGACACATGTTTGTAGTAGGCAGGACCTATTTCTTGGTAGGTAGCTGAGCAAAAGGCGCATTTAGGAGGCCTAGAAGCAGCGGATTGATGAGAAGCTTCATGTTCAGCCCACATCCCGCTGTGACTGTACAGCGTTTTAGCGTCTTTGCAGTCTTCAATGGTACATAGATATGGCTTCAAGTCACCGAAAACGTGTCTCCTGTAAACAATCAGCAACTGGTAAGAACAAAGGTCTGGGAGATTACAACGCACTTCCACTGTTTTCTTGTCTTCACGTCTGTCAGGCGCGAGAAGCAGACTGTACAGTCAAACCCGTCCCCTTGAATCTCGGGCATCGGTGGAATACGCGGACGACCCGTGACAATGGATGAAGCGGCGGTCGAGAAGGAAGCAAAGGTAGCTTCAGATGCATTGTCGTCAAACTCTGCCAAGGTAAGTTGCTTGGAGACGGAGGTAGTTGACCACAATGAGCCTGAATCCAGGGCAGAGAAGACGGATGGTGGGAGAACCGTGGACTTGGTTGCTTCTGTGACTCTGGGATCGTTTACTGAAAAGAGGCTGTCAGTGACGTCGTCGTTGACCGACGTCTCGTGCTTGATGCCCTGAGCCTGCAACTGGCGTAGCTCGGCTGCCCGGACGACGTTTGCTTCAGCTAGGCGCTCCACGAGATATTTGGGTAGAGCGTCGAAGCGGTCTCGAATCTTGCGGCAGTAAATCAACGCCTCTTCACAAGACGTGGTGAACGACTCCTTTGTCCATGATGGAGGTTCATCCGGCTCTTCAATCTGGATATCCAGGGCTGGGTTGTCTAGAGCCGGTGCCAGATCGAGAAGACAATCGACATAGACAGAAATTTCCTCCATTATCTCTTCTAGCTCGTGTTCTGAGGCATCGGATCCGGACGGTGTATCGGGCCTTGAATGGTCGTCGGATTCAAACTCCTGAAGCATGTTCTCGGCCGCATCCAACAAAGTCCTGAGGTCGTCGCAGTCCTCAAGCTGCAGCTGAGACGACTTGATCGGGCCGTGAGACATGTCCTGGAGTACGACTGTTCCCAGGCGTAAAAGAAGTAACAGGATTCGGAAGTGAAGCTCCTTTGAGCGTGACAAGACCTCATCTAGAGAGCCGTCAACGATTTCCAAGCCCTGGCCCCAGAGAAAGAAACGCTCAAGGTCATTTTGACAGAGTCGGTGTGCCTCATCCTGCAGCTCTGCGAGCATCCTCACGAGCGAAGCCATGGCTCTGTTGATGCTCGTGAAGAGCTTGGCCACGAAGCCGACGCCGCCTTTGGAGGGCGCAGCGTCGGGGACCCAGCTCTCGATATGTTGACGGCTGAGAAAGGGCAAAGACATGATGAAGCTTGCCCCTTGCGCGGCGGACAAAGATATACGGGGCAGGCTAAAGGCATGACATGGGCGCTGGATAGGGAACTTGGGATGAGGAATTATCGAACAGCTTCAGGGATCTTCAGGTGCGGGGAATTGTCCATGGAGTCACATGTAATCCTTGCTTGACGTGGATTGGATGGCGAGAGGAGCTGAAAGAGGAGCTGAGAGGGGTTCCAGGATGCGGCTTTTGGACATCAGATTTGCTCAGGCTGATGGTCTGATGCTGCGCGATCCGCCCGAGGTTCCAGTCTCTTTCTGTACGGGAGAAAGATGTTTTCTTTCCAGACTGCCTCGCTACTCTCTTCCATGAGAGGCGAGGATCCAGCATGAGCGGCGTCGAGCTCATCGTGGGCGCTGTCCTCGGCGCAATTCCCATAGCGATTGAGGCATGCGACCGGTCCGGCAGAGTCTTCGAGGTCTTCTCTGCCTTCAAACAGTATCCGAGTGAGGTTTCTATACTCGACGCCAAACTGGGCGCCCAGCGAACCATCTTCCGCAACAATGTCATCAACCTGCTTACCGTCATCACGCGGGATCGGACCATTGTTCTCGAGGTCATCAACCATCCCTCATCAGCGGCGGCCAGATTGGGTCTGGCCATGGCGTCTGTTTATCGGCATCGCCTGGATGCGCTCGACGAGTCTTTTAAGTCGTGTCTTCAAACCGCACAGCAAATCCACAGCAGTCTTCAGCTGCTTTGCTCGCAATCTGAGGACTTCGTCGTCAAGGTCGGCGAAAGGCAACATGTTCGTCTCGGCATCAACGATGGACACTAGATCAAGGTAATGACTGACATGAGATCATGATATCAGCACTTCAGAATGGTTGAAGCACATCAGAACTCGCTTCAAGCTTGGCATGAACAAGCCCAAGATGGCAAAAGCCATCGAGGACCTTCGCGATTTCAACCGAGACTTCGGGTTGATCACAGAGCAGATCACCAAAAGCCTACAGTTAATTCTCAACAAAGGCAGTGACAATGGCTTTCCCACCCGGAGACCGGCCAAGAGCCTCAACATGCTACAGAGATACCACCAAGTCCGTTATGCCTCCAAGGCCTTACATTCAACTCTCCAAGTGCGGTAGAATTGCAACACTCACCAGTACCATTCATTCGACGTGCGCATTCTCGACTGCAGCCATAGAAAGGGGAGTGGCAAAGCCAGAGCTACTCTGTCTCGATACGTCACCTGCGAGCTTGCTGTCACACATGATGGCTCATTATCCCCTTCGAAAGGACCGCTCCATCTCGAGATAGAATAAGCTTGCGAATCTGACGATGAGGATAATGGTTGTCATCGTCAGCAAGAAGTGAATGGCAGCCTGAGTATGCAGCAGCTGACGAAAGTGCTCGAGACAAATGCGGAACGACTCAAGTTGGAGACCACAGATAGCAGCAAGCAGTCAAAGGTCCACAAACTCCTGAGCCGCTTCAGAAAGGGGAAGCAAACTGTTATGGACTCAACCAGCGCTTTAACCATACCACAACTACCGAATCTCACACAATCACTATCAGAGTTTCACCTCGGCGGCCTACAGGGCATGACTTCTACACTGACTGGGAGACTACACCAGCGATCCTCAAGTAAACTCTGTCGCACACAATGACCACTGTACCATCGGCACAAAAGTGTAAGGCACCCTACATTAGCTACCGAGGTTAACTGGTCATATATGCTTCGCAACAAACTCCCTACATCATACGTCTGTCTTTAATCCAACACCCAAAGGCCACTCAAGGGCAGAATCTGCTCTAATGGTGATTAGCAGCAGCAAGCAAGAATGCTCACCAGAGGCCTAGACTCGTCGCCGTTCTAGATAATAGTGACAGACCAAGAAGCTCCGACGAGCCTATCAGTGCTTTTAGCGGCCACGGCGTTTTGAGCTTCCGCTCCGAGGTTGAAAGCATTCCTATTGGCTCCAGGGCCCCACTGCTCTCTGCGGCGTGATTATATAATACTACTGCAGCACCAGAATTAGTACCCAACTTCAACTTCAACCCGCAACTTAACACACCACCCTCACAGGCTCACTCCCACCACCACGCACGCAGTTGACAACCTCATCTTGTTCTCTCACCATCTCAACATGCTAAAGACGTCTCGAGTAAACCATGGCTCACGCGGCGATTTGCTCGCGCTGATCTCAGACAGTTTGCTCGTGTCCATCTTGGAAACACTCCCCAAGCATGACCTTTGCAGCGTCTCCCGATTAAACAAGCGTTACCATGCCCTTGCCGATGCCGTCTTGTACAACACAGTGCAGTTTCTCAAGCCAGAGCTCCATCTTCTCTTCGGCCAATCGCTCAATCGTCGTCCCCGTCGCGGTTCGGCCATTGAGCAAGTCAAGCTGGCCTATCCCGTATCTGAGCTAACACGCCTGATTTCGGACACCATGTTGCCCTTGAACAGCGTCTCTCATACAATTTCTACAATGTCAAACCTCAGGACACTGGATATTGCAGTACCCGTCGCTCTCCTGCAGAGTATAGGTCATCTTTTCAACGGTCCATTAGATCTAGCTTGTCTGCAATCATGCACCCTCTTCTACCAGGACGAGCATGATCAGTACTGGGATCTACAAGACAATATTCACATCTTCACCCATCCAACCCTCGAGACGCTCGTCATCAAGAGGGCAAAGTTGGACTACCGAGGGTTCGAGCTAATCGAGCGTCCACACAACACAGCCTTGAGCAAATTGCATCTGATCGAATGCGACATCAATGATGATGCGCTGTCCGATGTTTTGATGTTCCCCGAAGCCTTGAAAGAATTTGTTTTGACGCAAAACGAAGAGCCCTTTCCAGAGCTCGAGGAGAGTTCGAGCAGTATTCGAGACTACATCCTGGCCCTCAAGTCTGCAAGCCACTCATTGGAGACCATCACCATTGACTTCCCATTATTATGCAGCTCCAGGGCTCTGGCTCTTCGAGAATTCGCTGCACTTAAAACACTGCGAGTGAATTGGGACTATCAGCTTTTTGGAAAATCGACCAAGAAGCCGCGATTACACTCATTGGGCCTGCCACCCGAATTGGAGACTTTAGAGCTCTTTAACAAGCTCGGGACCGACGAAGAGGTCACGGATTTACTTGTGAATACAATTGGAAGCCTGCATATCACAGCCAAGAAATTAAGGGAGTTTATCATAGTTGCAGATGAGGATGAAGTTCCAAAAGAGATTCTAGAGGCTTGCAAGTCGCAGCCGCAGTTACAGACACTAAATGTCATTGGCGGGGACTAAGATGTGTATTAAGTCTAGCTCTAATAGAATAATATGAGAAAAGAAACCTGATATGCTATCACGTGTCATGCTAAGCGCTAGATCACACTCTTAGCCGAGGAGATCAGCCGAGTCGATGCCGGAAGCAAGGAAGCAAGGAGCTCAATGGGCTCCTTGACACCGACGGCGAAGAAATCTACCGGAACTTGGAGAAGAAGGCAAAGGCAGATGTTAGCCTACTAGGTGCTCGACGGACAATTTGGGAGAACAAAGACTTCCGTTTCGACATCGGACACCTTGACAGCAACAAAGGCCTTTGCCATTGGGAGTTTCAGGTCAACAGGCACGCCGAGTCGAAGGCTGCTAAGCGGATTCTCAAGGCGAGCAGGAGGGGCTCCCATGAAAAACTGTTTAAAGGCACGTTCGACGTGAACAGTCCGCCCAAATCTGAAGAGTGGAAACAAGGGGTCTTGGAGTGCCTTGAATAGGCACCAGCAATTCATTTACGTCAGCGTGGGAATCTTCACGAGCTCAAATTTGTCAATCACTTATTTCCTTGGAACTTATTATACAGAACACTCGTTGCGGTAGATATCTAAACAGACTGTCAATTCAAAGAGCTATTCTACGTGTCCTAGTGGATCCCGGGGCGTCGGAGCCGTCTACTGATGCGCATCAAGCTGTTCTAGGATTACAGTAGTTCAACTTCATAGGATAACCACGGCGCCTCTTTTGATCTTGACTGACGCTGGTTTAACTGTGTTCTTTATTATTCTTGAAGCACCTTGCCTTTGAGAGAGCAAAGGGCAGTTTACATAGACGCTGCGTCACTACTAGAACTGTGATGCAGTTGCGCTGGTGAGAAGGGCCGTAAACCAGGGCTCAAACGTGTCCTTGGTCCAGTCGGCAAGCGCGGACATGGCAGCTTGCAACTGGTAAATGCCAAAAATGCTGTCGGTATCGCCTATCCGAAAGTTCCCATCAAGCACGCGCTGTTTTCCATGGTTAGATACTCTAGCTGAGATGAGTGTCAAGCAACTTACAATTTCGGCGCCTGCATCTATTACTATTGTAATATCTATTAGCGGTCAACCTGAAATTAAGGGATAGGTTAGGTCAAACACTAATTAGTTTATCTAGAATAAAGTAATAACTGTTAATTTATCTTGCAG
>JABCKW010000015.1:27269-115570 GCA_014824385.1 Fusarium cyanostomum | reverse complement strand
ATATCTAGATAGCTAAGAAATAGAAGAAAAATACCAATAATTAGAGTAAGTTTTATGATTTCTTATGATTGTATTGGAGACTTAAAAGTATATCTTTAGATGATATTATTGCGTGGCAAATTCAGAGGCTTAGATATGATACCTTAAGGTGTCTCAAGTTTTCTTGGGCGGCGTGCAGGCCAAACACAGAAATCTAGCTCATGACCGTTAACAACCATGATGAGCCTTTCCGAGTTACCCCCGGCCAAGACGAACAGCCCGCCCCAAGGACCCGATTAATATGCAGCGACGTTGAAGTGTTTTTTCTCTCACGCCTTTCAATAAGAAGCGATAAGGAAAAAACTTCAGTTCTTGGTGAGACTACCCGGTCCCAGCCCATGTCCACGCTTTTTCTACAAGAACTTCCACACCCACCGCACCCACCGCACCCACTATTACGTCTACCCAACCCGAGCACAAATGGTCCAGACCCGCCATTGATCGCTTGAAGCGTTGTTTGATTTTGCTTTCATGGTGTCCTCGATCCCCCTTGCGACCCTCTCTTTGGGTCGTCGAGGCTGGGCGCCACACATTGCAGTTTGCCTCCCGGTGTTTCCAGAGCGCCGACGGACCACACCGTGGAAGTGGAAGCATGCGGATACATGGCGCTGAGAAAGAATGCCAAGCCTTCTGGCCTTTTCTCGCAGAAGCCTTTTTCATTTCCTATTTTGTCGCTATTGGAGCGACTCGTTGACGGATTCCTTTTCCAGATCTGACCTAAGATGCCACTAGATTCGAGCTTCTCTACGATGACGAATGTTGTTCTCGGTATCTGACTTCTATTGCCCGTAGTTCCATCAGTCATGGAAAGCTCTTCGTTGTGTGTGCTGCGAGGATAACCGCGACTCCCTACAGCCCGGGCGCTGGAATTCCATTCCAAACCATCGAGCCATGATGGAATCATGCCACATATCAATCCAGAAGCAGCCCCGCTGTATTGTCTTAGAGACAGGCAAGCGCCTACTGGCTACCGAGTTTTGCTGCAGTTGTCCTTGGGGCGTAGTAGAGTGTGGAAGGCGGCCCGAGTTGAGCTGCTTGAGCATGCATCTCTGGGCGTGGGCGTAAGGCTTGATGGGATGGGTTCCATTGTGGATTATTAACTAACTTGAGGATGCGGGTGCTAGAGACTGGCGTCTAGTGGGTGTGAGTGGATCACGTTCTTCCATCTCCTCCCCCCATCTCCTCCGGGGGTAGCAATCTCCATCCTATCTCCATGCCCCCATCCTCAACCCCGATATTGTATTGTCTCTGGCCGCTTTTTGTTTCGGTGCCGTTCTAGGGAAAGGAGTCTCTCTTTGGTCTGACTAACAGACGGGCTTTGTTTTCCTTCTTCCACCCTTCCATTACCCCTCCAAAGGCATTCCGCCAGTATCGGGACCTCATTGCACCCTATCCCGTCCATTGTATTTCCAGTCTCTTGGGCCTTGGGGTTCCTCTCGTTCCCCTCCCCGTCTCCCACTCAAGCCACCAACCCGACTGCTTCTTCGGATACTGTCCCCGCCACCAATTGCTGGACATTCCTGTTCCTCTCTCGCCCACATCCCGCTACCAGCACCGAATTGCATACTCTATTCCGTATCTGACGGGCAGCCCTTTTTTTCCGCCACTCGCCAATCTTTCATCGGCTGGAAGCTCGCTCCCCCGCCTGTTCCCATCCATTACCGGGGACTCCCTCTTCCCCAAAGCCAAAAGCCTATTCCAAGCCCTTAGACCTCGCCGGCTTCACCGAGCTTTAGCTAGAGCTGCCACGACCTGTTTCCGTCGCTGTCGCCGCCATCGCGTCTCCGCTCCCCGCTCATCAGCGCACTGTGTCTCTGACCGAACCATCGTCAGCCGCTACGACGAAGTTAGCGACCATCTCGCCTCCCCTCCCCGCCTTCTAGAAGGCCGACAGCCCTGAAGGCCCCTATGCGAGGCCGATCATAGCACCACCCGAGCTAGGGTGCCCGCCTAAACTTAACCTTACCGGCCGACCTCCCTCCCTACCTACAGTGCTCAGGTCCGCCGCCGACTGCGAGTCGCGCCCGTCGCTGCTCTCTTCTATCATCCTACCGCTGCGGCACGGCCAGCTTCCTCTCCTGTCACCCACCTCACCCCCTGCGATACTGCCTACCTCGCCGGGCACTCGCCTGAACTGGCAGCGACCCATCATCTCACTTGTGTCTGCGCCTAGGTAGAGAATGAGGTAAGTCTCCTCACGCGCCCATCCCATCGATCGCATCTTCGACCGGCTCCGCTCCCGACTCCGCTCCCACTCTACGTCGCCGCCGTCGTCCGTCGCTTGTCTCCCCGGGCGTCTATCGGCTCCTGGTCCACCGTCTTGCATCTGCGACGGACTTTCTCTACTTTCCGGCATCGTCTCCTCAAAGTTTAGCCGCTGCAGGCCCGCTTTCCACACCCCATCGGCTTCAAACCCACCCTCCTACATCTACTCCGTCCTTATCCTCCTCCCCGTTTCCTCCCGTCGCCCCCATCAGTCCCTTTCTTACAATCCGTTCTTTTGACATCGCCGACGCTGGCCCTGTCTTGTCGTCTTGCCGTCTTGCCGTCTTGCAACTGGTCCTTCTCATCAACTGACCATCATGGCTACAGCGCACATGGCCGTCAGAACTGAGACCTTCCCGCGTTCGACCTCCATTTCCCACGTCGAGTCAATGGGTGCTCGCATTATTCCCATACCTACACCCACGATCAAGATGTCTCCTCCAAGCAACGGCGACCCGATGGAGATCACCTCTCCCGCACCTTCGTCTACCAACCATAACTCCGACTCCGATGCCAATGGCAAGTCCAACGATCGACATAAAAACTCTCCGGCTCCGGAATCGAGCAGTAATAATGTCAACAACTCCAACAGTATGGCCGCTCCTCCGCCGGCTGCCGCCGCTGTACATCAGCCCAAGATAGTCCAGACAGCCTTCATCCACAAGCTATACAAGTAAGGTTGCGTCTGATCAGGTTGCTGCGACATAATTGCTAACCCTGCGTTAGCATGCTGGAAGATCCAAACATCCAACATTTGATATCATGGTCTGCGAGCGCTGAAAGCTTCGTTATGTCGCCTTCGGCCGACTTCTCCAAAGTCCTATCGTACGATCGTCTCACCAATCTTTGATCATGATGCTAACAGTTCCTTAGCCAATACTTCAAGCACACCAACATCTCATCCTTTGTGAGACAGCTGAACATGTATGGATTCCACAAAGGTGAGTGCCAAATCTCTGCGTCGGCTGTCGAGATCCATCGGGTGGCTAATCACCCTCTAGAACGCGATGTTTTCCACACCGGAAACCCTGACACAACGCTCTGGGAGTTCAAGCACGGCAACGGAAACTTCAAGCGTGGCGACTTGGTCGGACTGCGCGAGATTAAGCGACGGGCTAGCAGACACGCCCTTGTCCATCGCGAGAGCAACTACACCAAACCTGCGACATCGCAACCAGGCACTCCGGCCGAGCCCGTTCCCCTCCCACCCGACAGTGCTGATGCCCGACTGGTCAACATTGAACATACACTTTTCGACCTGAGCACTCGCCTACAAAGGAGCGAGGAGACAGCTCACTACATGCATGTCAAGAACCAAGCTGCCATGGACACAGTGAACCGACTGCTTCAGTTTAATCAGGAGTTATCGAGAACAATGCTTTCTCTAGTACCTGCCGACAGCCCCGTTACTCGTGATGGTTGGTGTTCCGAGCACTTTGTGTTTTTAGCAGTGGCTAACAACTATACAGTGATGGCATTGCAGAATGAAATTCAGAGACAGACTGAAATGCTTCGGACGATTGACGAACCCCCACAGGAGCCTCTGTACGCTGGTCGTCAGCAGTACTTTGCGGGTGTCGAGAATGCCCCAGTATCTCCAAGACAGCTCGCCCAGGACGACCAAAGACGTGGCCCTGCCCTGAATGTTCCCCAGGCACGCAGCCAGAACTTCTACCGACCGCCCGTTCCCTCCAATCTGTCAGTCAGCACACGAAGGCCATATGGATCGATTAGTGGAAGCAGCACGACCCAGTCTTCTCCATTGCGTACAGGACCACCACCTCCGCCTCCGGCTCCCCATCCTCTCTCTAACGTGGAGCCCGCCCCTGGCAGTCTCGCACGTCGACATACCGCCGCCGACATTCGCGCCCATGGTTGGCAGCCGGCTCCGTCTCCTTTCAGCTCTGGCGCTCCATCTGCTCCCTGGCCGTCTTCTCCCGGTCGCGTAGCTCCGGAAGATCAGCGCATCAGAGAATCGCTATCGACGTACTCGCTCCAAGCTGCGTCGCAATCGCATCCTCACTCTCGACCGACGACCCCTCCTCCCCCGTTCGCGAATGGCGCCAGCGGCTCAGACGCCTTTGGAGGCTGGTCGTGGAACTCGGCTGGTCGCGAGAATAAGAACCTCGCGCTCAAGGACCACTCGGCTCCCCCAACCAGGAGGGGAAGCATGGCGCATATTCTTAACCCGAGTGACACAGCTGAGAGGTCCGACGAAGATGACGACCCCCGAGGAGAAGATGATAGGAAGCGAAAACGAATGCAGTAGACTGCATGTGGTGGGTGAAAGCTTGTCTATGGCTTCACCAGATTGCTATCGCAAACTTATACACTTGTGGCCATTGGACATGAGCCTCTAATATTACATGGATTACGCAGCATACATACATATACGCATATTGTGGATTGGGAAATTCTTTTCTCTGGATATATCGGTTTTGGACTGGAGAAGTTGGGCGTCTATGGCTAGTGGTGCCTGCTTTGGAGTACAGGATATTGGACGGGCTAGAGGATGGGTACGGAAGGTTTCTTCATTACCAGCGCGAAGCATTGCAGTAGCCCATGGGCAGGCGCTTTGTTTTCCCCCATGGAGTTCTTCACCCTCGTTCACGGGAGTTTGTTTATTGTTGTACGCCTAGGAACGATGGCAGCGCATATTTTGGAGAAGTTGCTGCATGGTAGTACATGGCTGTATCATCCAGGGACTACGTTATGATTGGGGGAAGTGTTTTTGTATCTGCAATGGCACTTATGGGCATGATTTGCATGAGGGCTTGGATATGCGTCGAGTTGAATCGACCGCGTCTCTCTACGCGGAGACTTACTTGTTTTCTTCACAGAGTTTTTATTGTGTAGACTGCATGTTGTAGTAAATGTTATTGACATGCCCGAAGAATAATCTCTCTGCACCTAATGAAGGTTCTTTAAGAATGGTGATGATCGGGTATCTTGACATAGTTGCAGTCCGCATCGTTCTTTGCCTACTCCTCCGCATTTCCGCTCTTTTTCTTCTTCTTTTTGTTCTTCCTCCTCCGCTTCTTGTTTGCCATGCCATCATCGCTTGGTTTCACACTTTGCATATCTTCAGCGTTCTCGACGCTGTCTTGCATGTCGGCATCGGTATCGGTCTTCGCAGCTTCGCCACTCTGCTCCTCAGCCTCAGCCTCCGGCACAGCTTCAACTTCAGGACCAGGCTCAACTTGCCTCCGCGGCCTCTTCCTCTTCCCAAGCGCACTCCTGCCCACCTCCTCCTCACTCTCGCTCTCATCCACCCTCCTCCCCTTGCCCAGCTTACTATCCTTGCCAATCCTCCCCCTTAGCATCCTCTCCTCCTTCGCATTGCCAAGCCTTTGCGCGTCCTTCTTCTCGGGCACGTAGCCCACGCCCTCGTTCGGCCGTGAGCCGCGAAGGAGATCTTCGTCGTCGTCTGGGCGCTTGGTGGGGGTTTTTATTGGAGGGGGACGGCTCATGTTCATGGTCTTTAGAACGGAGGTTTGCGAGGTGAGGAGGAGGGATATGTGATTTGAGAGCGCAGTGCGGTTGGCTGCTAGGGGGAGGGGCGGTGTTGGATCGGGAGGCATTGTTTCGGTACGAAGCGCTTAGCGGTTGTTGATGGACTTTGTTTGCGATTTGGTCGTAGGAAGTCCGGGTTGGTGGATGGTATAATGAGGGCTGAGTGCCGTGAAAGTTGAGATCAATACAAGAGAGGGAACGAGGGAGCGGCAGGGCCTCAATGGCACAGTCTCGTTGGGAGAAAGTTCGCGATGTTGGTTTTTGGTGGAGAGGCTTTCGCAACCAAGAATTTCACATGCAAGAGGGCGGGTGCTTATCTTATCGTCCGTGGGTAAGGTGACACGGACTGAGGTGGATTGCGACATGAACCCACGGACCTAACAAACCGGTAGACTGTAACCAGGGAACGGGCGTGTGAGAGACGGAAAAAGTGCGACAAATCAGAGTCAAATATATATACTAGCAATACATTAATATTAGAGGAAATCTAGAAAAGTTCTATCCCGTGCGCCGTTGTAGTCATAAGTCATAAACGTGAAGAGCGATGCTGCCATGCTGTACTGTGCCCCGTCTCCTTTTCCCTCCTTGTGTGTTGTCCCGAATCAAATCATTAATAGCTAGCTGCCGTGTCTCTCAAGCTGAGAACGTATGGTAGCTCTGCCGAGTCGTGCCGCGTAGCCAAGCGGATGACGGACCCTGAGCTGCCCGACGACTTTGACCGGAGGCTCGAGGTTGACGGCTGGCTCACTGGGTAGTTGCGCCGACTCCTGGCGAGACTGTTGCTGCTCGACTTGCGAGAGATAGGCACCGGTCCCGAGATTCCGCTCCTCATGCTGGTCGGCGCAGTGCCGTAGATGTTCCAGGTATTTGTAGACGGTTGCCGTCTCATTCGTCGAGCCGAGCTGCTGATGCTGCCCACTTCCGAGGGAGCCAAGTTACTGCGAGGCGTGCCCGGATTCATGCCCACATGGTCGTCGTCGGCATTGCTGGAGGGTGATGGTGCATCCTCCTCTTCATCTTGTTCGCTGTCGAGCATATCCGGGTCAAAGGGCTCCATGGCGCGAAGGATCTCGGCAAAGAGGTGCATTAGCTCTTTAAATCGGGCGTTGGAAATAGGTCGGTTGGAGAAACGTGCATATTCGTAATGCGATAGGAACTTGGTGGTGGTGGCGTCCATCTCGAGCACCTCCAAGTCAGCGAGATGAACCATGTAATCGCGCAGGGTCATGTTGGCTGTCCGTTGCAGAAGAGCCACAGCGTCTGCGTCCAGTAAAGGGGGATTCGTCTGAGAGGTCGGGTCGGGAGGAGCCAAGGTCAGTGCCTTGCCCTCAATAAGGTTTGGCAGCTCAGAGAAGACGGTTGAGTACTCCAAATTGGGTAGGTCCGGCGCGTTCGGTGAAGCCCAGCCGAAGTGCTCAATTTCGCCCCAAACAGGTCGTCGACGAGGTATCGTCACGACAAGTTCCTCCGCTGGGCCTCCCGGCCCATCGAATCCCAGCTTCACCCTCGTCTCAACAGTCTCATCGTCCCGCGTTATGCCGTCGGTCTGAAGCCTCGGCCTGGACTCGAATGCGATGGACGCGCTACGACCGAGACCTAGCCCGATCACCTTGTAAACGGCCGAGCGAAGATCTCCCTTCTCTACCGGTACCCATCCCTTCGGTATCGAGTCCAACTCTGTCTTGTTGATATAGAGGCGAGTGAAGAAGACGAAGACGACGACGACAATGGCGAGGACGTATGCGGCGACAAGGATCCATATGTTATAGAACTGCCGTTGCCGAAACGAGCGCTGGATAGCATCGGCGGGGGTCGCTATCAACAGGCCCAGAAGAACAGCATAGAGAAGAAGGTAGATTGTGCGATATATAATGGAGGCAACGAGGCGTCGGCGAGACACGGGAGACGCCATGATCCATGGGCGAGAATCCCGCAGTTGCGTTCAGGCCCTTATGGACGGAAAAGTGACTCCAAGAAAAGTCGAGATGAAGGAGGGGACATGGCTAATGTGATTGAGAATCCATGAGTGGTATAGAAGAGGATTAACATGGAGGCTGGGTGAGTCGCATGTCCGCGTGGGCGAAAAGGCGGAACATGGAGGCCAATCCAATGTGACGAGGTTGTGGACGAAAGAGGCTGGGAGCCTTTAGCCAAATGCTTTTCGGGAGCGGGAGGACCCTTGAATACAGTGCCATTACACGCGGGTACAGTACAGAGACACGGTATGCTCCGTATTGGGAATTTCATCACGCTTGATTAGCCCCACCAACGAGAGACCCATGTAAACTTCCAGTATCACTGGATGCAGATTCATGAAGAATAGTTCTTTTATATGGTTTACAATGGTATCATGATACATTAGTGCCCACTTCAACACGCCCGTCTCTTCTCGCCAGATCTTCATCACCGCACTTCCGCCATCTCAGACTTCTTTGCTGTTGCAGCAGCCTCCTTGGCCAGCCGGATATCAGACAGCGTCAATCGGAGATCACTGCTATAAGGCTCAAACTTGGCCACCACCTGTGCGAGTCCCGTCTTCAGAGTATTCACCACTTCGTCCACCTCAGGACTCAGCCTCTTGTTCTTGGTGTCGGTCCAGTGGATGGGGAACGAGAGTCGGAATGCTTCGAGCTTCTTGATCACCGACGTCAAAGTTCGAATGATGCTTGGGACATCCCTGTGCACGTTGCCAAATTGGTCCTCCACTAGGCTGTGCACTGAAAACTGGCAAAGGACGTGGATCGCGTTGATGCACAGCGTAGGTTCCGCGTATGGTGTACCCAGGACCGCAGCCGCGAACTGAGTACGGAAATCTTGCTGAAATAAAGCAGCAACAGAGTCGACCTCCATCATTCTGAGCGTCCACTGCTCAAACTGACTCTTGAGATGCTCTGGAGCAACAAACTCCTGCTGCTCCTTGGTCAAGACCCGGTCCTTAGCCTCCTTCCATGTCTTCTTCGCGATCGGGCTGAGTTTGGACGCGGGAGACGAGCCTGGGGATCGGGCGACTTGACTCAATCTTTTCTCGACTTCACCTCGCATCGTCTTTGAAGCCGGCCTGCTGTTGAAGATAGGATCATCTCGGAGAGGAGCGGACACGCGTTGCTTGGGTTGCGCGGCCGGCTCGGCGGGGGGTGCAGCAGGGGGCTTGCCGTAATCATCGACCCGGGTCTCGATGGACTTTATTACCTCCATGCAGATTGCATAGACTTGCGACCACATGGGCCCATCTTTGCGATCAATATCCTCGTAAATGGCTTGTCGGCGCGCCTCGAACCGTCCCGCAATGTATGCGAGCTCCCACATGGCGAATGCCTATTTCGAGTTAAGAAGAGTCATAGTGAATGCCAAGTCAAACTGACCTTGATAGAAAGCTTCTTGCTCTTAAGCCCGTTCAAGAGGCTGCCGTTCGGGTCTTTAGACTCGGCGGTGAGAGGATTGCCGTTCTTCAGCGGTTCTTTCACCATGAAAGTCGAAAAAGAAAAGTTTCCAATATGCCAGATGAAATGAATGAGAGCTCCGGCTTCGAGGCAGCGGAATAGAAGCCAAAGGTCGCTTGGCCAACTGGGTGGGAGCATGTTGGTCTTGGGCAAGTCGTAGAATATCCGCATGAACATGAGCGCCCACCCCCAAGAAAACGATCGCAATACAGAGTAGTATAAGAAAAGTGCCACAGGGAGCGCACTGAGAGCACCCGAGGCGGAATTTCTCGAGATCAGCGGCAACGCCTGGAAGACCACCTTCAGCGAGTCGGATTGGCCCTCATCCTTGCTCTTCGACAGGCCCAGAACCAGACGGTCGACATCATGTCTGTAGTGGTCGAAGGTCTGTGTGATAGCGCATGATACCATATAGGACATCAAGAACAATGGTCTCTCGTTCAGCCTGGGACGATCTCCCCTGAAGTAGGTGATCCATGACAGGTTTGCCTTGTCGGGCACGACCCAAAGAAAGACATGGCCGAAAAGCAAGCTCGAGAAGCCATACCAAAAGAGCGTCTCGTATGTCTGGAGTCGAATAAAGGTGTTACGAATGGTCCGGAAACCGGAGCCAGTGGTTCGCAAGCCGACGTGGTAGTTGGCGATTCGGAGGACGAGGATCGCAAGGCCACAGGTGAAGATGAAGGCAGTTCGCACGCCAACAGGACCAAGAGGGAACCAGCCCCAAATATCTGCAAATGATCAAATCAGCAAAGCTCAGATGGAAGCTGAAGGAAGCCCAACTCACAAGAGCTCCAGCGATCAAGCAAGACTGCCTGCACATAGGACACAGCAAGCAGAACCGTCGCCGTCGAAGAGAACCGCCTATGCAAGGCCGGCTGCAGGAAGTCCTTGTAGGGCGCTTTTCTAACCGTAGTGGTCGCCATCTTCGCAGCGCATCGCCGGGGCAAGAAAAGGCTCGGTGGTGCTGTGCAAGGTCGTCGAATGTGCTTGAGGTGCGTGCACCAATAAGCCCAAGTAAATAAAATCTCCAGCCAGCAACCATCGACGCGCTCATGGATCGAAGCTATCGCTATCATCACGTGGCGATAACAGCCCAGGTCCGGCCCCGCTCTGGTTGGCTGTGTGATCCTCGCGTCCAATTACGTATGTTGCAGGGGACTTTACTTGATATGGAACCTCAGCCACCCTCGGTAAGGCCGCAGATGACTTGACTTGACGGTCGCAAACGACGACTGCCTGCGCATTCAGAATCTTGTTTTGCATCAACGAAATTGACCATCTCTTTTTAACCCAAGTCTTCATTCAACTGCGAAATTGGACACTCAGAATTCACAACCATGTCGTACGATCAGCTTTCGAATCTCGAGTCCGGGCGCCGCGGAGGTTACAGCGACGACCCAGGCTTCCAGGAACTACAGTACGATCTCAAGAGCAAGCTGCAGTCCCTTTCCAGCAACAACCGAAAGCTCGCCAACGATGTGAGCGTATTGGGCACCAAGAAGGACACCCCGCGTTTGCGGGAGCGGGTTCACAACAGCATGGAGAAGACGAGGGAGATGTGCAGGGAGATTGGCGAGGGCGTCAAGCGACTTCAAACTTGGGAGGACCTGACGGTATGCTTGATTACTGTGAGACTTTGGTCGCATGCTAACTCTCCTCTAGAAACAACAAAAATACGAGCAAACAAAGGTGTCGAGCGACTTCCGAGCCGCCCTGGAAAAGTTTCAGGACCTTCAGCGCGCAGCCCTCGAAAAAGAACGCGCATCTATTACTGCTGCCCGCGCCGCACAAGAGGGCGAGACTGGTCAAGGCGGCGCACAATCCGATACTCAGTTGGAACAGCTACAGCAGCAGCAACAAATTTCACAACTTGCACCACAAGACGAGGTCGACTTCCAGGAGGCTCTCATTATCGAGCGTGAGGAGGAAATCCGCAACATCGAGCAGGGTGTTGGTGATCTGAATGTGCTCTTCCGACAAGTAGCACAGATCGTTAATGAGCAAGGCGAGCAGCTTACTTCGATTGGGGACAACGTGGAGAACGTCCGCGTTGACACGCGACAAGCCGACGTCGAGAACCGACAGGCCGCGCGGTATCAGAAGGCGGCTCGCAACAAGAGCTGTTGCCTGCTGCTGATTCTCGCAGTTATTCTGACCATTGTTATTTTGGCCATTGTCCTTGACTAGATATTAGAGCGCAGCGTCTGACGATTATGGGTGGCTTATTATTGTGTTCATGGAGTCCATCGGAGTTTTCTAGGTATACAGAGCTTTAAGAGTACAAACTTGTAGTTACAGACGGAAGCTCAATCAACGACGCTATTCTGGTGCTTCCCGATTTGTTACGAGGATGGTTGTTTCGGTCCTCTCAGATATGGAAAAGTCTTCCGCTTTTTGATCTTGGCCTGGAGCTTTGGTGTCTTTTTGGGTACGAGGCGGCTCAAGATGATCTCGTTAATACTCGACAGGGCAAATGAAGAACCCCAGTAGAGGAAGATGGCGCTTGGAAGGTCTGCAAAAAGGAGAGGAAATACTGGTATCAGAAGCATCGTCCTGCCCAAAAGCTTCTGAATCCTTGTCAAGACGACGACGTTGGGCTTGTCTGGCTGAATTGTCAAAAGGGCCCGCAGATGCTCTTTGGACATTCTGCCCCAGGTGTTCCACACCAAGATGCTTGTGCAGATGAGAGGCAGCCCATAGTAAGGATCCATGCTGCTGAGATCGCTGAACCAGAGGCAGCCTCCCTCCACCAAGGACTCGTCAAACATGCCGCTCGCAGATGCTACGTTCGCCGTCGCTGAATCTGGGCCACCCAGCCCGACTGACTGGCTGATCCAACCCACAGGCGCACCGCACTTCCGCCGCAGGGCTTCAGAAATAGTGACGAAAGGAAAGATGCCGAGCAAAGGCAGCATGCCTTTCCAGCGCTGGACGCCCCAATTCTTGTAGATCCGGCGCCGCGACTTTTCAATGGCGCTCGCGATCCGCAGCCGCAGGATACGATCTGGCAGATGTCTCTGCTCCTGGCTAACAGCCACAGAGTGACGGCGTGCCCAGGCCATGGTCAAGGGAGACAGCTCATTCCTTTTCTGCCTGAGGCGGGCCGAATATAGTTGCAGAGGGAACCGGAAAGTCGCGTTGACGCCGATGGCCAGCAGCGGGATGGCCACGTACCAGGGCACGCCGGCGTTGACGTGGACCCAGCTGAAGGCGTCAGCGGTCATGCGGATAGTGTCGCCCACCGCAGAGGCGAGATGGAAGCTTCTGCGGCCGGCGCATGGTGAAGCTCTGTGTGACGTGAGAGCTGCTGGATATGCGTAGCGCGTGGCCGTGCCTGGGAGAAAAGGCCTAGTATGAGGTGCCAGAGAATGGGCTGTACGTCGAAGGAGGGACATTTTCAGTCATGCCCGCGTAGCAGCGGGTGGTGATTGGGCTTTCAGTGCTCAGTCGGGAGATGTTCTCCAAGCAAATGAGATGAGACTTGACCTTGAAGTCTTGTGAAGGTTGTGCCGCAGCCAATCAGAGTTGATGCTCAGCACCCTGTCATCGATACCAAAAAAAAGATAACCTGAAAGGTATCCATATCTCCACTACCTACCTACCTAAAGGATATAGCTATCAGCAAGAGGCATTGCAATTAGAGTCACTCTTAGATCACAGCTGTAGTCTTTGAATAAATAGGCTGTACTTTTGAATGTGATCGGACTTTTTGGCAAGGTTAAAAATAAATGCGCACTTTTTAACTGGACTCTGCTCCAAACGTATTAATCCTTTCTGTCCCCAATTATCATGTCCGATTCCTTTGGCAGCGAGCTTCCTGAAGCTTTTCTCACACAAACTCAACTCCTCGAATGTGATGGATACAATCTTCGGAATAACTTCCCACATTAGACTTTCTAAGAAACATATATATCATGATAAACAACCATGACAGGCAATTCGGTCCCGCAACATCTCTTCCTCGACCTCTAACCCGCGATAGCCGGTTCTGGGAGCCCAACTTGTCTCCTAGTCGCCGTCCTTAACTATTATTGAGGACAGGCAAAGACTCACGACTCCTTGTCTGGCCATTAGGATCAACCAAATTCTGGCTCGGCACAACATCGAAAAGCTTGGGGGAATGAGCGGGTGGGATAGACTCCCCGCGGAATTGCAGCTGCTTATCCTGGAAGCCGTGGAACCACATCTTGGCCTGGCCAGGTATTCCCTGGTTTCTCGGTAATGGTAAGCTTTCTTCGAGTGTTTAATTTGCCGCCTGCTTCTGATCACCGATACAGACGTGGTGTCGCTATCTTACATTGGCAATCGCCAGAAGGCGCTTGTTGAGCACATCTCATTCCGCATTGAACTTCCTGCTCCCGATGACATCAAGAAGTAACATGAAAATCAATCACGCTACAGTGATGCTATTTGCAGCACTGAACGGGGGAAGAGAGTGACGGTTTGAATGGCCGAGGCTTGTAGCTTGAGATGAGCAGCTTCTGCCGTCGTGCTCTGCGCCATGATCCCACCCAGTTCACGCACTCTGGGGCACTCACATCTTGGAACAGTCAGGGATTATTTGACAATGAGTTAGCAGCATTCGCCCTTTCAAAAGACCTCGTGTATGGGGACAGATTACTCGATCGGCTACCTCCTGTGCCTGTAGCCAAGCACCTTGTTCTCTGCCGATGGCCTCAGTTGAAGTACCTGCCAGCTTCCTTCGGAATTCCTCGACTCTCTTCCGAATCTAGAACCTCTGCATTACGAATATTCAGAACGCTCAAGGACTAGAGCTTAGAACCAAGGTGGAGTTTGAGAAAGGCCATGGACCAAGATTTGGGATTTTTAGACTGCATAGCTATGTTATCGGGCTACAATACCAGACACACTCAGTAGTATTATTGGGAAACGCACAACGTGGCTAGACTAAGTAGCTAGACTTGTTGCCTTTCTTTGTAACGAGGCTGCTGGATGATGGGCTAGAATGAAACTCTTTTGGAGACTGCAGGGAGTCGCATAGCCTGATGTTGCAGTTCTATTGTGCTTTTCTTGTATAAAAAGATGGCCTGAGCTCGCTGCTTCGACTGTTTTCCCAACCCAATCATCTCATGTTTGATTCCAGTCATCGATTGGTGATTGGGGTTATTGACAGCCCCAAATAGGTAGGTGAGCAAAAAAGCTCCCGGCGAACCTAGGGGCTGACACGTCCCCCAATCACTAGGTAGACTCCGCCTAAGGGTCCAGTGACCAGGGTCCGGGGTCAGGAGCCTCACAGCGAGAGAGGTTTAGCGCACCAGACCCCCTGTAGCTTGTCCAGCTGCAGCGGACAGCTCGGAGCTTAGGGGCAAGCTAGGTATCCTATCCCCCACCAAACTGTTGGGCGCAACGTCACCCCATCATCGCCATCCCCTTGTCGTGTCTTTTATTTTCATGGTGCTCCTCACTGCCACCTACTCTCCCAGCCTCGCGCTCTCGAGGCCAAATAAATACCCTCGATAGTCAAGTCTCGACGTCTCTGTGTAGACCGTCGCAGCGTTCTCATGTCCGACGACTCCTTTGCCGCACCTGCGGCAGCCGTGGACAGTCCGCCTCTTCCATCGCCCAACGACTCCGAGAAGACAACCTCGAACATGCCGTCTCTCCTCGCCCTCGCGCCCTTGATCGTCTTGATAGCCCTGCCTCTCCTCGGAAAACTACTGCGCCGCTTTCTCGGGTGGACGCTACGCAAGCGAACAGATGGTCGCCGCGCCCATCTCCTGGCGCTCATGACAGAGGAGGACGAGGCCGTCCGCGCGAAAGATCCTCGAGGCAGCTCTGAAGCGAAGCTCGCATTCGACGTCGACGATAGCCTCAAGAGCACACTAGACGCACAGAAGAAATGGAGTGGCATTGTCGGTTTCTTCCATCCGTTCTGGTAGGTTGGTATCATGGGGGGAATCATGGGCCTAGCTAATAGGGTGCAAGCAATGCCGGAGGCGGCGGAGAGCGGGTTCTTTGGGCTGCTATTCGGACGACGCAGGATCGCTGGCCAAACGCCAAGTGTGTTGTCTACACAGGTGATCACGACGTCACCAAGGATGCCATTCTGTCTCGGGTCAAGGTGAGCCAGCTCGTTAGTTGTAGCTGCGAGGTGAGACATGCTTACACCGTGATAGACGAGATTCAATATCGAGCTTCATGCTCCCACAATCACCTTTCTTTACCTTTCCAAGAGAGACTGGGTCCTTGCGTCTACATGGCCGCGCTTTACTCTGCTTGGCCAGTCCATTGGCTCTATCATTCTAGCCTGGGACGCCTTCTCTCTGCTAGTTCCTGACATTTTCGTCGACACCATGGGCTACGCATTTGCGCTCGGTCTCTGCAAGTTTCTCTTCCCCAAGGTTTCCACAGGGGCATACGTGCACTACCCGACAATCTCCACGGACATGCTTGAGTCTCTTGACCCGACATCGGCTGTTGGCACACAGGGCGTCAATGCTGGAAAAGGTGTTGGAGCTCAGGGCTTCGCTAAGAAGACTTACTGGAAGCTCTTCGCGATACTCTACTCCTGGGTCGGCTCATCTGTGGACATTGTCATGACCAACTCGACTTGGACCCAA
The DNA here is from genome assembly GCA_014824385.1 of Fusarium cyanostomum. NCBI lineage: Eukaryota > Fungi > Ascomycota > Sordariomycetes > Hypocreales > Nectriaceae > Fusarium > Fusarium cyanostomum. Next base: position 99,729 of record JABCKW010000015.1, on the reverse strand, counting down.
GGACATATTAAGAGCCTCTGGGGCCCATACCGTACCAAGAAGAGCAAGACAGACCCGATCGTGGTTGTCTACCCCCCTACCGCCGTTCGAGAAATGGAGCGAGAGGTTGAGGTCTCAGAGGAGAGTGAGAAACGGCGAGAAAAAGCCCTGGTTTACCTTGCTCAGTTCCGACCCGAGAAGAACCACCAGCTCATTCTGCGGTCCTTTGCTACGTTTCTCAAGACCAAGAGCGAGGCCTCGAAGGGTGCCCGCCTGATTCTCATCGGTAGCGTGCGAGACGACCATGATTCGAAGCGTGTGTACGTGCTGCGGCTTCTTGTTAACGAGCTGGGCATAAAAGACAGTGTTGTGTTTCATCTTGATGCCTCTTGGTCCGAAATTCTGGAGTGGCTAAGAAAGGCATCTGTGGGCGTCAACGGCATGTGGAACGAACACTTTGGTATTGGCGTCGTGGAGTATCAGGCAGCTGGGCTCATTTCCGTTGTCCACGACAGCGCTGGGCCTAAGTTCGATATCGTCGTACCAGTCGACGGGCAGCCAACTGGTGAGTCTCCTCTCTAGGAATACTCTGAACATGGGGTGACTAACTCTCACAGGCTTCCATGCCACTAATGAAGCTGAGTTTGCAGACGGTTACGAGAAGGCCTTGTCACTACCGGATCCGCTGGCTGTTCGACTCCGGGCACGCGAGTCGGCTAAGAGGTTTAGCGAGGAGGAGTTTGCTAGGAAGTGGACGGTTCAGATGGCGCGGTTGGTCACGATTGCGAGGTAGAGGCGCAAGGTGGGCGTGAGGTTGCATGATAGACTAAAGGATACCCCCTTTTCCAAGACTTTACCAGAAGGAGACATTATAGAGTAATTCATAAGGCGCAGGACTTGGATACGGAAACTGTTCAGTCAGTGACATGCGACATTCAGAGAAGGGTCTTGGGTCTCGAACGAATCTACTGCTCTATGCAGTTACCCCCCCGCTATTCTTCTGTCTCGGGTCCGCAGCAACATCAAATACTCCGTCTCCATCCCTCGTCAAGGCCTGCACAGCACTCAGTCCCTCATCAACCCAAGTAATATTATGTCCCCTCTCCCTCAACGGTGGCACATCCCACCGATTGAATCTATTCTCGACGAGCAGTTGGTTGGGAATAAGCTGGTTGTGCACGCGGGGTTCGCGGACAGCTTCCTTGATGGTCAAGGACGGAGAAGTGAGGATGCGCCAGGCAACTTGCGTCGTGGCCGAGATGATGCGGGAGCCGCCTGCGGCGCCGAGGACGGCAACGAGGGTCCCGTCTTTGAGAGCGACGATGAGAGGGGTACAGGAGGAGAGAGGGCGTTTGTTTGGACGGATGAAGTTTGCTTCGGCTGGGGCGAAGCCGAACTCATTAGGTACGCCGGGGATGGAGAAGTCGTTCATCTCGTTGTTTCTGAGAGAGAGTAAGCGGGGGAAAACACGTACAAGAAAAGGATATAGTGGGCTGGAACTTACAGTATGACTCCGGTGAGGTTGTCCATGAGGAGAGATCCGAAGATGAGATTCACAGTCGTGGTCAACGACACGGCCATTCCGTCAGCATCCGCGGTAACGACGTGGGAGGTTCCATGGCCATTGGACGAGTATATCCTCGAAGGGTCATATTTTTCGATATCCTGCGTGGTCAAAGGATCGATACTATCACGAATCTTCTCTGCGGTCGTGGAATTAAGCATCTCCTCCTCGAACTCGGACACCCCATCCACAAAGTCGGGATCGCCGAGGCGGAGGCGCGCCCCATATGCAAATTTCATGGACTCGATATAGTTATGGAGTGTCAGGTTTCGGTCCTCGTCCTGGCTCTTGTAGCCATTCATGACGTTGAGGATGTTCAGGGATATGGCACCGCCAGCTGGGGAACTGATGCCATACACGTCGTAGCCTTGATATTCAGTGCGCAGGACCTTGCGGGAGATTACCTCGTAGCTTTTGAGATCATCTAGTGTCATGGTGCCATTGGACTCTTGAATAGTCTTGATCATGCACTCCGCTGTAGTATGTTAGGAGTGTAACCTGGTGCTTTGGCTCCGGCTTACCGATGGGACCAGTGTGGAACGCATCAGCGCCATGATCGGCGATAGCTTGAAGGGTACTAGACAAGTCAGTAGTGTTGCAATACGGCATGTTGCATTTAGGACCTACCGGGCGTATCGAGGCCTCTTCATGATTGCTCCCTCCCGGATAAGCTGGCCTGTGTTGTCATCAGCGCGATTCCCAGCTTCTAAGATATGAATGGCAAACCGTCTTGCGTGAAATCCTCTGCCCATGAAGGGTCCTCAACGAGAAAGTTGCGATTGCCCTGGGCCGACTTTATCATAAACTTCTCCATATCGGCATTGACTGACAACGTGGTTAGTGTTGACGACCGGTGGCCGTTGGGTCTGCTTCTGCTTCTCACCTCTGAAGCCATCTTTGGCTACCTTTATTGCTCCTTGCATGACGGTCTTCCATGGAAGTTTCTGATGACCTAAATTAGTTCAACGACTTGAAAAGCATTCCGGGGATCCATACGCCATATTTCCTGTGGACATACTCCAGACCGCGAACCTCGCCAGGCACGCCAACGGACAACCCTCCAAAGATGCTGCCGTTCACATTCCCTTGGTACATGTCTTCGTAGGCTGCCGCTGGGGCTGACTCTCGGAAGTCGATCGCTTCATAGTTGCCCTTATCGTCGCGAACGAGCATGAATCCGCCTCCGCCAATGCCTGAATGATACATGCCGATAACGCCGACACAGAATGTTGCTCCGACCATGGCATCAACGGCATTTCCCTGAAGCAGTCAGCTACGGAAGATTTTATAAGAGCTTGCTAAGAGACTTACGCCCCTAGCTAGCAAATCCCTCCCTATGAAACTGCATTCTTGAGCCTCGGACACAACAGCTCCTTTGGTGCCACCCTCGGTACGAAGCAAGTATTCTTCATGAACAGGGCTCGCCGCCAACAACCTATAATGAACGGTGGACGCAAACAATAGCCACAAGCGCCTCATGCTGTAAGTTTTTCCCTTCGGTTGCTGCGGGCTTATTCCCGCCGACTCTCTTTCAAACCCTCAAAGTGTATTTGAGTGTGTGAGAAAGCGACAACATTGGAGAGAACTAGAGTAAGACGGAACAAATTCAGGACGCAAATTACTTGAGCCAATCACATGAAGGCTATAAAAAAGCAGACTCCAGCGACCCCAAAATAGTAAGTGGGGCTTCTGCAAGAACCTTTCGTCGTCTTATTCTAGACTTTTAGTACCTGAAATCCTTACTCACTCTAAAGTGCTGAACAGGTGTAAATTTTTCCAAGGAAAACCTCACAAGTCGCTTCTCTCAGACTTTGAGAGTTTCCTCTCCAAGTCATCCATGAGGCGACTGAGGCTTCTGCCCTTTGTCTCTCTTCCAAGAGCACACCCATACAATCGTCGGCCCTTCGCAGCCATGGCAACCGCACAAGCAGAGGCAGCACCCAAGGTGCTCAACGCCGTCAACGGCCAGACAAACAAACCCTTCAGCAAGAGGCCAAACCAGCAGAACAACCGCCAATGGAAGCAAAAGAAGACGAAGCGGGAAAAGAACATCACTGAAGGGTCGTCGGAGGAAGTCCTCAAGTACGACGTCGAGGCGCTACTCAAGTCGCGAGCTGTTGAGTTTGGGGAGGGCACGGAAAATGGCCAAGAGACCCTGCCAGAGGAGGGCACCGAGACCGATGTTGAGGTTCTGGAACTTTCATCAACAGGAGAGGGTCTCGCCATGAAAGCTGGCTCAAACCAGGTCTATGTGGTACCCTTCACAGTTCCCGGCGATACCGCAAAGGTCAAGGTCTTCCGTCACCTACGGCGCGATAACCAGACAATGGCCGACTTCATCTCCATCACAAAACCTTCTCCTCTGCGCGACGATGCGCGCATCAACTGCAAGCACTTTTCCTCCTGCGGCGGCTGCCAGTTCCAGATGCTCGAGTACCCAGAGCAGCTCAAGCTCAAGAAGCGCGTTCTCGAAAAGGCCTACAAGAACTTCTCAAACCTCGACCCCAGCATCGTCCCCGCAGTCCAGGATACCATGGGCAGCCCCTTACAGTACGGATACCGTACCAAGCTGACGCCGCACTTTGACGGCCCCCCTGGTTTTCGGCCCAGCAAGAGGGGGAAGAACCCCAAGGTTCCCTTCGAGAGCTGTCCCGACATTGGCTTCATGCAAAAAGGCCGTCGCAAGGTGCTGGATATTGAGGACTGCCCCATTGGCACCGACGCTGTGCGACTGGGTATGACGCGCGAGCGAGAGCGCATGCAGCACGAATTTAAGAACTATCAGCGCGGTGCTACCATTCTCCTACGTGAGAACACCAAGCGACTACCCAAGGACAGCCATGAGATTCCCACAGGCCAACTACCCCCTTACACCGTCCGTGTCGACAACGACGACACCGCCGATATCAAATCCTGTATCACCGACTCAAAGGCCACCACAACCGAATATATCGGCCCCTACACCTTCACCAACCCAGCCGGCTCCTTCTTCCAAAATAACAATTCCATCCTCCCCTCCTTCGCCACCTACGTTCGCGACAACATCCTCCCGCCCGCCGGCACCGGCATGGACATCAAGTATCTCATCGATGCCTACTCTGGCTCCGGCCTCTTCACCATCACTCTGTCCTCTCTCTTCCAGCACTCAATCGGTATCGACATCGCCGCCGACTCTATCACGTACGCGAGCCGCAACGCCTCACTCAATGGTCTCGACGAGGACCGCTGCAAGTTCATCGCCGCCGACGCGGGTGAGCTGTTCAAGAGCGTAACGTATAATCGCGATGAGACTGTCGTGGTGCTCGATCCCCCGCGCAAGGGCTGCGACGCAGATTTCCTCAACCAGTTGCGCAAGTTCGGTCCCAGGCGTGTGCTGTATGTGAGCTGCAATGTTCACACGCAGGCCAGGGATGTCGGTGTCCTAGTGCGCGGTGAGGGTGAGGGGGTGAGGTACGAGATCGAGAGCCTGAGGGGCTTTGATTTCTTCCCTCAGACGGGACATGTAGAGGGCGTTGCGATTCTCAACAGGGTTGATACCGAGGCATAGAAAGGCACGACGCTTGTAGGATAGGAAAAGGAAACATGATAGATTCATTGCAGCAGTTATAATCATTTATTGCCATAAAAACCCGCTGCCTTATCCCGTACGTGACAAAATGCAAATCAGCAAACCGAGCGCCAGCATACACTCGTATCTCATCCTTACCAATCATGACTTGTCTCCCAGTAGAGCTTTGAGAGCCTGAACCGTCACCTCGAGAACCTCGGGCCTCCGACTCTTCTTGAGACACTCCTTGAGAATTTCAACGCCGTCTTCGTCCTTGATCTTTTGCCGCGCGAGTTCGCCAACCTCACCCTCGGCAGTGACAAGGTTCAGCACCACGAATACGCCACGATGTCGGATGTTTTCGTCGTCATCGACGCACATTGATAGGATGATTTTGGCGCCGCGCTCTCGGTTGATGATGCCACGAATGACACCTTCAAAGGAGGTCAGTGACGCTAGAGCGCCACCAGCTGCGCTGCGGGTTCCAGCTTCTTCCGCGTCTGCGAGAGCGAGAAGGACGTGGAGGCGGTTTCGGGCTTTGACAGTTTCCTCGGCGTAGAGGGCGATGGCTTCGGGTGCCTGGACGAGGTTACAGACAAGCTCAACGGCGGCCTTGGAGACAAGGGCATTGGATGAGAGCATCTGCTCCTCGATCTGGAACCACGCGCCTGATATGATATTGCGTCTTGTCTCCTCGTCGTCCATCGAAGCTAAGTTAGTCAACGCCATGAGGGCCTCAAAGGAGGGAAGAAGGTCTCGCGTCTCGGCCGCTGGGTCAGGGGGGACAATGGACACGAGAGGCCTGATTGCGGCGCTGATAGGGGTTGGTCGGTTGCCGCCGAAGACGAGGGCAGGGTTTGTGCTGATGAGAATGCGAGCCAGAGTCTGGGCGGCGAGACGGCGCGCCAGAGCTTCAGTCTGCGGAAGCGTCATCCATGCCGTGAGCAGAAGCTTGACGGCGCCTTGCTGGGCGAGCTGGCCGCGGAGAGTCTTGGTGACGGACAGAGCAAAGATGATGGAGATGACCAGCGACAGGGAGGCGGGTGATCCATTCTTGCTGTGAGTGACGAGAACTGGAGTAATGCCAGCATCGAAAATCAGCTTGCACCGCTTCGCCACATGCTCGTCGTCGTCGAGAGGATCGGGCCCGGCAAGCTTTCCAGCAGCGTTGGCGTACGCCTTGAGCTGGTTCATCTTCTTGTCCTCCTCGGCGAGATTAGGTAGGTATTTTGTGAGGTTGACAAAGATACTCAGAGCTCCATAGGTAGTTGGAGACCTAGGCTGCGCCTCGCTGAGGGTCTTGACAAGCTTTTGGAGCAACTCGGGGTTCTTGGCAACCGACTCCTTCACCTTGGGCTGGAGGGACGCATAGGCGAGACCTTCGATAGAGTGCTTTCTTCCATGAACTTCGTCTCTCAAAATCATCTTGGTGAACATGTCGGAGAGGTCCTCAATGCTAGTGACGGCTGGCTCAATCCTGGACTGGTTGGGGTCACCGGGGGCCGGCTTGGAGGGAACTGCCTTGATTTCTGGGTCAGTCAGTCTTGAACAAGGTGCTTTTGCACATATCATCATCTCACCCTCAACTTGGCCAGAATCACGGCGGCGAGGTACTGAACCTGCTCCGAGTGCCGCCTCATGGTTATGGAGCCGCCGTCGCTCTGGAGGTTAGGGTCTGCATTGGTGCTGCGGACAATCTCGCTGAGGTCCTGGTCGACGATCTCCTCCAGCCACTCGATGCAATACTTGTTGATGGCTTCGCGGCATGCAGAGTTCATGCAGGCAGCGTTGAGCATCTCCAGGCACGCCGTTTCAACCTTGCGGCTCTTCCACTTTCGCCGCATCAGAGTGCCGAGACTGGGTAGGAAGTCCTCGTTGAGGAATAATTGTGACGTGAGATCCGGGACGATGGGAAACGTGGCAGCAGCGACGCAGAAGGCGACGATGTAATCATCGTATGTTCCTCTGCGAACACGATCAAAGAAAAAGGTCGACAGGTTCCTCGAACCGTCGTCACCGGCAGCTTTGAGGTAGGCTGAGGTTGAAAGCGTGGCGTGGCCACGGACTATCTCAGGTTGTCTCATATCGAGATAGCACAAAACAGTGTCGACACAGTCGCCGTCGATGACTTTGCAGATAGTCTCGCGAGACTTGTCCTTCTGAAGCGCCTCATAGTCGTCGTTGAGCAGCTTGGTCAGTTCGTCGAGATCGCGGCACGTCTCATTGTCCTCTTGGCCGCCCTCCATCAAGCGCGCAAAGACGATGAGGGTCTGGTCCTCCAGCGACGGAGCCGGAGCCGGAGGCGCCTGCTTGGCGCTCTGTACGCTTTCTGCCATGGATTTTCTGACGACACAAGAACGGTATCGGATGAATGTGAGAAGTGGTGAAGAAACAAAGTGAGAGAGGTCCAAACTGGAACCTGTGATGTATACCACGTAAGGCCCCTCAATTCAGCTTTTGAAACCACTAGAACTGCTAGAACTTTGCTTTTTTAGTGGCCGCATCCCCCAACCACAGGCGTTGATAAGGCCATGCCCCCGCTGGTTTAGGATGCCCATCACGTGTTTTGGCGTCTACAGTGGGTACCTAGCTAGGTAGACATCAGTTCCGCCCGGTCTCAATTTCCATATACCAATAGAGGCAAGGTGGACAGATAGCGAGAAATTCGTTGAACCATATTGAACCTGCCTAGTCTAGGCGCCTCTAGGCTTAGATTAGCTTCTATCGATCCTACTGCATAATTGCTCTTTAGGTAAGGCTAGGTCTTGGGTACCTCTATTTCCAGGCGAAACTTCCATTACGGGTGATACCCTAGGAGGCTTGCTGTGGATGCTCATTGGTGCTCGCAACCGCGCTGGCACGGGTTCCATTCATGATCACCTTCACCCCCTGCCTGCAAATGACGTCTAACGACGACTAGGTTTTCTCCGTGTAGCGGTGACAATAAGCCTTGAGATCCCGCAACAAGCTTCTTTCAGGCCGTTGTTTTCGAGATCCGATGTCAATCTTGTTCACTTTAAGAAGGAGAAGCATTCGAGATCGCGGCAATCGTCGCACAGACCTGACGCTATAACCACTAGCTAGCCGCTGTCCAGCGTCCAACTTGAGCCTCAACTTTGTCGTTCCAGACGCCGTCTTTGACTGTCCTGCGTCACGTTTCCTCTTCTTCCACCATAACAACCTGCAGCATCTTTCACTCCGGCTTGGTCAGCAGCTGCGCAACGTCTCCTCCCTCCACGGCCTCGTAGCCGTCTCCCCAACCGACATCCCCACCACTGCGTCCGCCTCGCCTTCACCATGGACGCCGTCGATGTTTCGGAGCACTACGAGGTCAACACCCGCGAAGAAACCCCCTCTCTCCTCTCCATCGTCCTCGATACGAACCCGCGAGCATGGGCCGCCATCGGTGACGTCTTGCCCATGTCCCGCGCCATCGCCAACATCCTCGTCTTCGTCAACGCACACCTCGCCTTCAGCAACTCCAACCAAGTCGCTCTCATCGCCGCCCACGTCGACCGCGCACAATGGCTCTACCCGACACCGCCCAAGCCCGCTCGCGATGCCTCTGGCGACGTCGCCATGAAGGATGCGCTTCCGACTCAGACGTCGGCGAACAAGTTCCCGCAGTTTGCGCAGATCGAAGCCGCTGTCCTTGCCTCTGTGCGGAAACTCGTCGACCAGACAACAGAGGCAGATCTCGCTGCTACCACGACACAACTATCAGGAGCCCTGACGCTAGCTCTCTGTTATATCAACAAAGCTGCGCAGGCCCTTTGCTCGCCTACCGCCAATCTCGAGGACAGCCGCAAGGCCACCTCCACAGCACCTCCCACCGTCCGTGGCCGTATCCTTGTCATCTCCGTCTCCGACTCCGAACCCTCGCAATACATTCCCACCATGAACGCCGTGTTCGCCGCCGCTCATGCTCAAGTTGCAATCGACACCCTCTCCCTCACCGGTGACCCAACATTCCTCCAGCAGGCGTGCTTCAACACCGGCGGCACATACCTCGCTGCGACTCACCCACAGGGTCTGCTTACCTACCTCATGTTTGGCCTCATCGCCGACACCGAAGCCCGCGAAGCTCTCGTTGCGCCGACACATGACACGGTCGATTTCCGTGCGGCGTGTTTCTGCCATGGTCGCGTGGTTGACACAGGCTTTGTCTGCTCCATCTGCCTCAGCATCTTTTGCGAGTTACCAGAGAATGCGGAGTGCCTCACATGCGGCACGAAACTGTCATTGGGCAACTACGGCGCTAAGCCCGCCGTCGTGCCTAAGAAGAAGAAGAAGAAGCGAAGAATTGTCAATGGAGGCTCGCGAGAGGAAACGGGCAGTGCGACGGGGACACCTCGTCCTTGATGAAACACCATCTTGTATACTAGACATTAAAAATAATGATGAGATACCTTCAATGATCAAGACAGAATAATACCCTCGAGCCCTGAGTCTCAAGAGCCATATCAGATCATTAAGCCCAGACACTAGGTAGGTAGGAGAGTGCTCCTCCAGTCATGGACAAGTTACTTCGATAAGACTGATCTAGGGAGAGCATTACCGGCATTAAGACTTGAGTTATTGGTGACTGAAAAGGAAGCGAGTAACAGCTCTAGGTATAGAGGGTATCATTTTAAAATAACGCATAACAGAAACAACTTCAACGACAACCACACCCCGCGGTAGCCACAACTTATTCTCAGTGCCGTGTTCACCAAGCCTTCAGACAGCAGTCCGATGCGCATCAAGGTTGCCAGTCCCATATGCCGATTTCCAAGACTTCGCCATAGGTTTACTCAAGTCGAACCTTTCGCCCGCCTTTGGCAATCTTAGCACCATCTGGAAGCCGAGACATGGTGCAATTAGGCTGTCTTTCCGAACCACCCATTGAAGCGAGGGCAAACGAGTCGGTATTGTGAGCAAAATAGAAGTAGTAGCCCGTCTGCGTCTTCTTGACAACCATTACACCGATGGCGCCGGCTGAGTGACAGTATTTCACGCCAGGGTGATTCATGAAATCATTGGCAATGAAGGACTCCATAATGGCATCCTCATCGTCATCCTGAATGTTAGCACCGCGCCAGCCGCGCTTTGTTCCATGATAGATCCTTTCAGCACACCGTTGGGAGGCCATCGTCGTAGCCATGTGCTCTCCAGTACCGCTTGTGACGGCAGCAACGGTAACTTTATTCTCATCCTCTTCATCACAAGGAACAACCGCCGTGCCGACTCCCACTAGAGCTGCTGGTCCCAAACGACCTCGATGCTTCATTCCGATGCCGCCTGATGACGATCCAGCAGCAATATGGCCCCGCTCATCGATCGCGATGGCACCAATAGTGTCTGTGATGGAGTCCTCGTTCCCAGTCCTAGACCGAAAGCTGTCCTTCACGGGTTGAGAGTGATGCTGTACTCTCTCATCTAGGCTGAGGGGTCGCTTAACCCCACGAGGACTTGCAGAACTTTGCTGACCAGTCCCATGGCCCTTGATGCCGATGGTTTTAGCCTGTATCTGCGGCGATGTCGAGGCATCACGATTTGACGCACTTTCATGCTGCTTTTGATGCGTTGATGTATTTTCAGGCATGGCAGGCTTGTCGTCCTTGACACTTCCTTGACTAGGCGACCCAGGCTTTTTGGACAAGGGTGTAGAACGAAAGGGCGATGGCGATGCACCCTGCGCACCGCTTACAACTCCAGCGTAGCTCGGTGTCAGCCTCTCGGGAGTCGCTCGGACAGAAGATCGGCTCACGGTGGGTGCAGAAGTACCCATGACTCGAAAGTAACTGGTAGTTGCGGGATTGTCCGCTGAGGTTGTTGTTGATTCCTGGTTTGGAGTACCCATGTATGGAGAATCAGGTTGCCCTTCGTTCCAAGTACCGGCCATAATCGCTGCTCTGTGGTCTCGGGGGAACGATTGTTGAGGTTTTGGGGGTGTTGCCGTATCGTACTGGCATGGAGGGCATCCTAGGTTGATCTCGCTGGCCTCTGATGAAGCCTTAGGCTCCTTTGCCTTCGTTTCGGCTCGCTTCAGATCTTCTTGCCATCGCAGGAATCGATCTCGAGCATTCTTGGAAACCATATACTCGTTGGGATATACGGTCAAGCCATGTTCTTCGGCAAAGACCCTGGCACCTTCCCCAACAAGGGCATTCGGCGGGACCCGATGAAGGCTAAGAGGCCTGTTGCTTTTATCGAGAATAAGTTTTGCGAGAGATATCGGATTCCTAATATCTGAAGCGACGTTAGTCGGGAAATGTTTCAAGATTGGCCTTGAAAGACGCACTTGGGACGGCACCGCAGGCACCGCTGCGGCCCAGATGGTCGACGACCGTGGCATCACACTCTACAATGCCGTCGATGGAGAGATTTGAGCCGTAACCAGCGTTGGTGATTTCCTTATCCTCGAGGATTCGCAGGGCGGCTTCGATTGCCTCGGTCGCTGTACAGCCAGCTTTGAGGAACTTCATCCCCATCTCGGCAGCCCTGCTGCTATTAGCATAAGGTGACAAACGCACGTAAGCCGTTTGTAGGGGGAGTCTCACGCAACGCAGGCCTGGAGATGAATGTGCTCATTCTGATGGCTGTGGAATCCAGCTCCAGCATGGATAAAGATCGCAGGCACTGCTTTTGGTTTCTGCCCCATCCGCAGCACACGATCAAGCGCACCGTCGGTGCCGAAAGGGGTGAGTACCGACGTGGAGGAGGTTTCATCATCGCGGCAGTCTGACATTCTTGAGCGAATTCATGGGGTAAAAAAACAAAATGATAGTATGTAACGAGTGTAAGTCGATCAGTATGGGGATGTGTGCGATTGGAGGAGGCCAGGATGGGTGTCGAGATAAATCCGCGGCGGAAGTGTGATGAAGAGAGATGCTTAGGTGATTTGAAGATTGGACCAGGATGCAATTTTCGAGGAAGTTTAATGAGTTCCAGTGGTAAAGCAGCTTTTGGAAAACCAGCAAGAGAGAAGCTGAACTGCTCTATTCACCTGCCTTGGCTCAATAGCTAATTTCAGGACATCATGTAAGCAGTAATTCAAGTGGAAGCTGCACTCATGCGAGATTCTACGGAACAATGTATTGTTCCCCCATGCCTCCATCCACTTGATTATATCAAATGTCGAAAATGATATCCGTGAACCAACAATAACTCAGCAAATGATATGGCCCGTATCAATAGAATACCTTGACCAATCCAAGACCCCTGAGAGTGATTGTCTGTTTGCCTTTCAATGTAAACTCGCACCTCGGCGTCTCAAATGACGTCGCATTCAGAAACAGCAAAGCTAGGTACCTAGGTACTAGGTATTTAGCCCCCGGTTATTGCAATAACGAGGCACACAGCTCCGGGCAGCCACTCACCCAACGGCGGGGCAGGACCACTTGTCCTGCACAGCCGCATGCTCAAGCCTCACCTTAAGCTGGGAGCTTCGCAAGGCACGTAAACGTAATCCCATCCAACGCAACGACCACCGCCGTCGCCGCTCATCGCAATTCCTCTCGCGCGGCACGACTCTTGGACTCTCCTCACTTGCCTCTCTGTGTAGTCGTGCGCTTGAGCACGCACCCTCACTCATCATGGCTAACCAGACTCCCGCCGTTGTCATGGACAAGCAAGTCTCACCTATCCCAGCCCCCGCACTGGCGACGACAGCTAACCTCAGCTCACCAGTGGCACGGGTTTCTCCAAGCTGGGTTCGTTGCCGATCCACATACTCTCGGGGCTTTTGGCTGTACCTAAGCCACTTGCTGATATCTGTCACAGGTTTCGCCGGTAACGATTCGCCCTCCTTCGTCTTCCCGACCGCGATCGCAACCAAGGGGCAGGCTGGCGGAGCTGGTGGCTCTGGCTCAGGACGGCCGGCCGTCGGGAACAAACCCTCTTTCCTTACCGGAGGTGCTGGGCCAGGCAGCCACTTGAGCGCGAAGAGGGGAACCGAGGATCTCGACTTCTTTATTGGTGATGAGGCGATATCGGCCGCGGGCGGACCGGGTAGGCAACTATTGCACCCCTGAGAGATCGCTCCTGGCTGACAGGACTAGGATACGGCATCCACTATCCCATTCGACACGGTCAAATAGAGAACTGGGTATGGTCGCCGAAATGTCCGACATGAGCTGGAACTGACCGCCTGTAGGACCACATGGAACGGTTCTGGTCCAACTCCATCTTCAAGTACCTCCGAGTCGAGCCCGAAGACCACTACTTCCTTCTCACCGAGCCTGTGAGCACATGGCGTCCTTGGTCGAATTCGAGGTAGCATACTGATTAAGGCAGCCCCTGAACCCGCCCGAAAACCGCGAGAACACCGCCGAGATCTTCTTCGAGTCGTTTAACTGCGCGGGCATGTACATCGCTGTTCAGGCTGTCCTCGCCCTGGCTGCTTCTTGGACATCTTCGAAAGTTCAGGATCGCTCACTGACCGGAACGGTCATTGATTCTGGTGATGGTGTCACTCACGTCATCCCCGTCGCCGAGGGATATGTCATTGGATCCTCGATCAAGTCGATCCCCATCGCCGGTCGAGACATCACCTACTTCGTGCAGTCCCTGCTGCGAGATCGCGGCGAGCCCGACTCTTCGCTCAAGACCGCCCAGGAGATCAAGGAGGAGTACTGCTATGTGTGCCCTGATATCGTCAAGGAATTTGCCAAATACGACCGAGACCGCAGTCGATTCGCTCAGCACGTCGTGTCGCACCCCAATGGCCGCCAGGTTAGCGTTGATGTCGGTTACGAGCGTTTCCTGGCCCCTGAGATCTTCTTCAATCCCGAGATCTACAGTTCCGACTTCTTGACCCCTCTCCCCGTTGTTGTTGATGGCGTCATTCAGCAGTCACCCATTGACGTCCGACGAGGCCTGTACAAGAACATTGTTCTATCCGGAGGAAGCACGCTATACAAGGATTTCGGTCGACGATTACAGCGAGACATCAAGCAGCTGGTAGATGCCAGAATCCGAGCTAGCGAGGTCCGCAGTGGTGGCGCTCGAAGCGGTGGTCTGGATGTGCAGGTCATCACTCACAAGCGACAGCGACACGGTCCCTGGTTCGGAGGCAGTCTCTTGGGCCAGACCCCTGAGTTCCGATCGTACTGCCATACCAAGGCAGAGGTAAGACGAGCCGTCCAGTTGACATTCACCAATGGCTAATGAATATCTGCAGTATCAAGAATACGGTCCCAGCATCGTGCGAAGGTTCGCTCTGTTGGGAGGGCCCGGCGGTTCTTAAAGCAGGCTCTTTGATTCATAGACGGTTCAAGAATTACTCCTAAATCAACTCCTGGATGCCACAAACACGGTCCCTTCGGGCGATTGCGACTTCTCTGGGGAGCATGGGCTTTTTCGGGGTAGGCAAAAGATTCGATCTGGTCCCTACTGCAATGAATGGTGAGGCGCTCAAGGCGCAAAATCTCAAGTGACAATTATGCCTAAGCGATGCAACTATAGGTGGAAGAGATGGCAAGATGTTGGCAAGCCGTGAAGAGTTACATTAGTAGTTTTCAAAAATAAGATATTTCTAAAGACCTTGGATCTCCCCGCGACTTGACTTGCATTTGGGGGCTCCCAAGAAGACGAGTGACAATGACCTCGACCGATCCTGAGGTGTTCACCAACCGCCAGATCATTCCAGCTCGGAAACCAGTACTGTACAGCAGTCTATTCTCCGAAACGGGGGAGCTCATCAAGCAAGGTTCCAGACGGCATCCGCCTACATAAGCATAAGCGTTGCGGCCAAGCGTAACGTGAAGCAATACCTCGTCGATCTGGGTGCCCAATGCTGCATACAAACTAAGGCATGGGCAACATGGATGAAATTGATTCCTTCTCGACCCTTGACGATTTTCTAGACTGGGCTTGGTGGCGGAGAGGAGTGGGAGGGGAGCGCTTGCAGGAGGGTTGCATTCTTCTTCTGAGTGGAGGGGAGGACCAACTACCTTAGGCACGAGATGAACTCAACTGGACTGCGTTGGGTCTGTTCAAGGATACTTCCCGAGTCAACTCAAGACCATACGAACCATGTCTAACCCATTTCATTTACCCTGTTCGGACTGGCCGAGCGTGATGGCAACCTATATCTTAGTGATCGAGAACTCATGGCGATAGACGTCCAAGTAAGTTTAGCATGGCCACAAGTTCACTTGTAAGTAATATAGAGATATGGCTCAATCTGCCCGATCAACAAACAGCGTCTGGCTGTCCCTAAACTACCCGTCCTTCCAATAAACAATTTTAAGGGTGAAGGCATAGAGAGAATACAGCGTGGACTCCCAATGACAGCACTCAAAGTAATTCATTGGTGCTCAGAGTGGCGTCGGTGTGTACGCCAGGCACGTGGCTTCGGGCGTGGTCGACGACGACATCGGACGATGCGCCCGTCTAGAGTTTGGATGGACAGGGTTCGCGCCTTGTCAGTTGAACCTTAGCGGGGACAATGGAATCCGAACTAAAGTTTTGGAGTTGATGATCTGATAATTTACATAAAGCCGTTGAATAATGAACAAAACTTGTGAACAAGGTCATGCGAAGTACCTACATAGTAGCCAGTCGTCCTACCTAAGCAACCAGTACCTATATGTCTTGACTGGGTATTATTACAATCACTCAAATGTCACAATGCGAAAGAGTCAGCAAGTTTGGTGAATCGGAATCTTTTGTTCCGTTATTGGTCTGTGGTACTCATATCACATATCCCAACCCAAGGCTATACACAAAAGTGTAACCAATATCAATCTGGCTACCTCAACAACACCGCCGCGAAATCCAAAACAACTCCCGCCTGAACTCCTCTCATTTGCAGGGGATCACTCTTTGCGTGGTGGATCGCCCCGTTTGTCGCGCAACCCAAAAGATAGCCGCACGCTTATCGGCTGTTGTCGACGACGTAGCGACCGGCAATCTTGCCAGCAACCATGAGCTCGTAGACGCTCTGGAGTTCAGAGAGACCGACAGTCTTGAAGGGGACCTTGATGAGTCCGCGCTTGTAGAAATCGATGGCCTCAGCAGAGTCGGCACGGTTGCCGACGTAGGAGCCCTTGATGGTGATCATGCGGACGACAGTGTCGAAGACGGGAGCAGACAAGTGAGCGTTGGCGGGAAGACCAATGCACACGACGACACCGCGGGAGCGGACGTACTGGGTAGCCTGTTGGAAGGGCTTCTCGGAGACAGCGACCAGGAGAACGGCGTGGGGGCCGAGGCCGTCAGAGGTAGCGGCCTTGACCTCAGCGACGAGGTTAGAGGACTTGGTGAAGTCGACAAAGGCAGTGGCGCCGAGCTCCTGGCAGAGCTTCTTCTTCTCGTCACCACCGTCGATGGCGATGGCGTGGACACCCATGGCCTTGGCGTACTGAAGAGCAATGGAACCGAGACCACCACCAGCACCGACAATGGCGATGGACTGGCCGGCCTTGACACCGGACTCCTTCAGGCCCTTGTAGACAGTGATGCCGGCGCAGAGAACGGGGGCGATGGCCTCAAGGTCGCACTCCTTGGGGATGCGGGCAACGTGAGCAGCCTTGGCAACGGCGTACTGCTGGAAAGAGCCGTCGACGGTGTAGCCGGAGAGGAGAGCCTCAGCGCAGAGGGGCTCATCGGCGTTCTGGCAGTAGGTGCAGCTCAGGCAAGAGCCGTTGAGCCACTTGATGCCAACGTGGTCGCCGAGCTGGACATCCTTGACGAGCTCGCCGCGGGCGACAACGACACCGGCACCCTCGTGGCCACCGACAAGGGGCAGCTTGGTGTCGAGGGGCCAGTCGCCCATCATGGCGTGGAGATCGGTGTGGCAGACACCAGAGTACTTGACGTTGACCAGGATCTCATCAGGACCGGGCTTCTGGACGGGGATCTGCTTGTACTGGGTGGCTGTAGAGACTCAAAGTTAGTATAGGGCTTTCGGAATGATCAAGAGGTTGCAACGCGAACGGCGGGGGATCTGTGGGTTGGGTGGGACTCGGCCGGGTTCCCGGGTCTTGATGATATGTGATATCCAAGATATCGAGAGGCAGAAGAGGCAATTGGGATTGTAGCTCGTTGAACAAGCTCGGTGGAACAGAGGAGAGAAGGGATGACGTACGACCACCGTTCTTCTCGACGACCTGCGCCCACTGAACGGAAGGAATCTCGGCGGCCATTGTGGTTGTTTGGTTGAAGGGTATCAAAAGGGTTTCGTGAAGACGGAAGTGCAGTTGTTGTTGAAAGTGTTGAAAGGTTGATTGATGAGCTGGATGAGGATGGAGAGGAAAGATTCGATCTGAGGTCGATGGGACAAGAGTTTATATACATGTTCGACGGGCGATCCGGAGTGAAGGGTCTACCATAGTACAGTACGTATAGGACTTGGGCCAAACCGTATGATGGTCAACGGCCAACGGGGCAGGGGATGGGCGCCTGCATGCAAGGTGTCAAGCCTCATCTTCGCGGCCGCGGGGGGAGAGGGAGTGGGAGGAGCCATGAGGCAGGGCGTGGGAGCAGAGAGAGAGTTCAGAGAGAGACATCAGAGAGAGAGACGGCCAAGGGGAGGAGCCACTTCGGCTGCACGGGGGGATCCGCATTTTGGGCCATTGGATGCTTGTTGGTCTTCGATTTGGGATGCAGCGACGGTGAGTGACAAGTTACGAGCCGTGCTTGTGCTGTGTGCTTGGGTTCCATGGCAGTGTGTGTGTATGGTTGTATGGATGTATGTAGTGGCGTTAGTGGAGGTGGAGGTTTTGGTTGCGTTGCTTGAAGCTCTCCTTGGCCCTGTCTCCTCATGACGCTCTCTACCTACCTACCTACCTGGAAAAACCCCCGCTGCCCCTCACCACTGGGCGGTTGCGGCTGGCGGCGCTAGAGCCAAGAGAGAGCATGGGCTAGCGCGAATTTCAGGCTCTTGTACCTCTGGGAGAAAAGATACCTACATCCGCAGCTCCAGGAGGCGTCATGGCAACAGAAACAAGGGCGAAGATGATATTTTGGTATTGCTTGGCGTGAGGGGCGTGTGTAGCGCAGAAATTGGTCGTGATGGGGTTGGTACTGAGCCGTCATCTTATTCTGTGCTGTGCTGTGGATGTTCGTGTTGCGAAAGGTCACCGCAGTCAGCTGCTTTTGCGGCCCTTTTCCCATTTACACCGGACATCGGCCTCCTGACAGCCCACGTCCAGGAACCGAACCCAGAAAAAAATCAAGATACTATTGCGTAGTTGATAGATAGCAAAGAGACAGCCAGCTACCAATCTTGTGGTTGCTTGCTTCGGATCTTTCGATCACGCACGGGCCGTGATCCGGCGGCTTCTTTCCCGATTCGAAGCGCAACATGGCATGAGATTTCTTCATCGCCATCAGCCGCATTGCCGGGGCTCCTGACGCAGCAACAATCATGAGAGCCCTTGGATCGCCCTACTACGGAACGCAACGCAAGGGTCGGTATGCAAAGAGTGGATAGACGAGGTCAATCCCGACAAGGCGCCTAATGCTCCAACCCACGCATTTCCAAGGTTGGCGCCTCTTCCATGACCCCTAGCTTCTCATCACCACGCAGCTCCGTCGAGCCATGTGGGAGCTCCAATCCACAGCTTCCACCGCCCATTGCTTCCAAAGGCTCCACGGGGTTGGGTTGGCTTCTGGCAGCGGCTCCGTACATACCTACGTAAGTGTGGCATCTCCTAGTCTCCTTTGTGCCTCATTCTCCCCATGCAGTTTGAATTCGACGTCCAAATTCTGTCAGCTTGCCGCATTCGGCACCAAGGAACTGCGATGTGCATCTGCATTTCCATCTTGGTGGAATCCTCCACGAGAAGAGTGTCATGGGATGTATCATGTCCCATGGAAATTAGTGCCTCAATGATTCGACATCTTGCCATGCCTTTTGTTACGTTGATTGATGTTTGGTGTAAGTGGGATCTCGTTATTCGCGTTATTCAGCACCGAGGGTCGGCGTTATTGATCCCGCTGGCTCCTGCTCAGAGGGGCAGCGAACACTCAACCACCATCCATCCACTGCAACCTAAACACCAAGAGAGAGAAAAGGCATCTCTCGTTCATCATGAGAATCTACTAATTTCTGTCAAACCCCCACTGCTACATCGCAATGCGCTCCTGCATACTCTGGCAACACCTAAGTCTGGGTATCAGATCCCTGTGCCAAGCCAGGGTCTGCGCCCCCATTGTTGTCGTGTTAGCATCCTCATCGAATCGTCAACACGACGTTGTCGTCGTCGTCGTCAATGTCCGTGTTTCACACCCTCCATTCCACCGCCTTGCGCTTAATGGCAAACACAAAACTACTCTATGTACTGTACAGACATCCAGCCAAACTACGGGGTAGGACATGGATTGCGTGGAGAGCGACTCATCGATCACGCAACCTCCCTTTCGCCGACAAACGAGTCAACGACGCTAGCCCTCGCTCGAAGGGAGCTCGGGGAGAGGAATCAGGATGTGCGTGGACGCAGCGCCCAGAAGTGCCTCCAATTCACTCACGAGGATTACCCCAAAAGACGGTATGGACGACCGAAGAATCAGTGCCAATGCATCTGCCATGTAAAATTACTGGACGTTGTACTAAGACCTTGTGCAGGAGTGGAGCTCGAGGCGAACATGCATGGAAAGACCCAAAAAGGCGCCGGCACGGACTGGCGTTTGTCAACGACTCGAAGAATCTCGCTTTTCCCCGCACTCAGCAACCCCAGAAGAGTTCATCCTACCCCAGGATGTGTGCCTGTACGGATACCACGTCCTTAATCCACCAACTGCCGCCCTGCTGGCACCACGCGATGGACAGGCAGGTTCGGATCCGTGATGCTACATGAGTTTTGACATCGGGATTCACCACCCAACAGGCTTTGACTGCAGACAACCTTGGAACGCCGTCTCAAAGCCCATCTGCGCCCGCGGAGAGCCGGTCTCACTCTCTGGGTTATCCCCGTCGGTTCGACGGAGGCCTGGAAGCGAATGCGGGGAAGCCCAGTCAGTGCAGAGCGGCACTGAAAAGAGTGCTTGACTCAGAACCCCTGCTCGCTGCTAATGGTAAGTTACTGCGTGCCATCCTGGGGTCTTTTGAAGCTCTGGAGCAACCCACGCCGTTACCCGCGCCGCAGAACCCCAGCACAATTTGCAAGGACCGCCAGATGGCCCTGATTGTGGCCCCAGGTGGTGGCGGGCCCCGTCAGGCCGATGGTGAGATGGTGTTTGGGGTTAGCTTTGCTCATGTCCAAGATCACTCTCAGATCTTCTGGAGAAACCCCGCGACCGCGTACCAGCGCAAGGATGAGCTTAGGTACTCGTGCGGACGGAGGCTCGCCCAACGGCACGAAGAGCGCCGTCAGATGACTTGCAAGCTTTCTCCAAATGGCTCAGGTCATTGGGTGCGACCCTCGGTCCCTTCACCTCAACTGGAGCCAGCGCTCCCTTCTTAGGCTTCTTCGGGTGGCCGGACGTTTTCGTTCGTGGTTAATGATGGCTCCATCTTCAAGCCCCAAGCTTCCATCTCATCCCACCAACATTCAGATCTCCATCACATTTGCGGATAGATGTACCTAGTCTGTCGGCGCTACATGGGCTTGTCACAGATACTGAGCATTTCATGTCCGGATCTCTATGTTAGACTCTTGCCAGCAACTCCCTGCACGGTCTGGGGAGCCCTTGTGTTTCAAAGGTCTGACCTGAGATGCACTTCATGTTCTTCTCGAATTCCATACCTCTTTAGCGAAAGGTTGATTGAGCGCTTGGCCAGTGGCAACACCTGATCTTCCAGGTCTTCTTCCGTATTGTTGAAGATCCACCTCCTACGATGCTTCTGTGACGGTTGCAGAGATGCATCTCGTCCCTTCAGCCCGATTGATGGCCTGGTCTTTCTTCTCACCCGCGTCTCCGGACTGGACTTTTTTTTTTAACCCCTGGCACGGAAGTGGGAGTGCGTGGTCAGTGTAAGTGTAAGTGGATGTACCTATTGCTGTTGGAAGTACCTGTTCGTTTCCCCTCACAACTAATTTTACAGAACCTGCAGCTAGATGACACCCCAATGGTGGAACTACAGCCAGTGAGACGCAGAATTTCGCGCGAATCCGTTTTGTGAGGTGTCCTGTTACCCAGAACGACCAAAGCTGGATCTGGCACTGCCACGGGTCGTCGCTCATCGTCGAGTCCATCGTCTCCACGGTCATCATTTCTGGGGCAGCCGGCTGGGGCCCTTCGCGTTTGTTCTTGAGCCAAAAGCCGCGCTTATCCCTTTGGATCCATGCTAAGGGCATCCACTGCGGCTCCGCAGTTTGACTTGCATGAGCCGCAATCCTCTTCCCCGCACTCGACGTAGCGGCACGCCCCCGGGAACGCCCCAGGGGCCGCGTCCAGCCTCAGCGTAGCGATGCGTGCATTCCCTCCTACCGGTGCCGTCCATGATACGGGGCCCCGGACTTCAACATCAGTTGGGGCGCCCTGAGACGCTTCGTGAGAGGTTTTCGACCCGGGGAGAGGCAAGGAGTCCGCAGGAGCGTGGTTGGGCTCGAGCCGCCTAACGTACCATGCCCGATTTCCCGAAGCTGTGACTCGCCAGCGCCAGATCCCATGTTTCCGCCCGTCCATGGGGATCTCTAAGATCAATTCACTCAAATCCGGTGCCGTCTTGACCATGTTGATTCCCCAGGTTGCCTAGGTAGGCATTTCTTGTTGTCGTATGCGCATGATCATTGGCTGCGGCGTTTGGTTCGTCTAAAGAGGGGGTTGACAGTCCGGGAACCAGGAAGTTTCTCGCATCACAAGACTGGCATGCTACTTCTTCTCAGTTCTTTCCCATTGTCTTTTTGCAACCCCCAGTCGTAGCAAAAGCGGCGCAGAATCGGCCATCATGCCTTTCTCAGCCCATTTATGGGGTTGTACACCCCATGCCCTTGTGCCATGAGCTCGTCTCTCAGCTGAGCTGCTCAACTCTTGCAGCAGGCAAAGTAAATGCACCTCGGTATTCTTTTTATTCTTGGTCCAAGCTTGTCGGATTATGCCTCTGCTGAACACCGACTTACACTTCTCGCTTTCTCTCTTCGCCTTCTACGACAATGCTAGCTTTCGTCGAAGTCCAGTGATCGACTTAGAGTCAAGCAAAGCCGGGGGTACATTACCAATACTATTCATATCTACCAGCGAGCCCACGGAGTTGTCAATCCTTGCCCCAGTATCTCTTTGATCCGGGAGGCAACTGAGAGCAAGACGGCGCAGAGATACGCTGCACGTCGTAAAAGACGACTCATTTCGGCATGATATATCAAATTACGAAACGACTTGAGTTGTGCTAGCAACAGCGGATGCCGCCAAGTTGTTGCATTAATAGGTAAAAACTTGGGTTGCGAAATCAACCCGTCCTCCCACATTCCTTGGCCAGGATCATGAAACACCGAAACTATTCCCAGGCGCTTTCAAAGCTAACAGATATTCAGATGGGTTGGTTTTGTCTTGTTTCCTCTCAAATCGTCTCGCCTCGCCTCGCATGTTCTAGCTGCGGCCCTCAGGCAGCGGCAGAAACCTCGACCGACTTTTCGACGCCATCCGCCTTGGCCGAGTTGATTTTCTTGCCCGTCTTGGCGATCTTGGAGAGAACGGTCTCGTACGGCAGGGCGGTAACGACCTTGGCGCTCTGGTTCTCGAGGGAGACTTCGTAGCTGTCAACACCTGGACGCGGGGTACTGTTAGCTCCCTGACTGAAAGCATGGCACGCGTCTAGGACCGCTCGGGCGGGTAAAAGGGAATAGACGTGCCTTCAAGCTTCTTGAGTACACGGTCGATGGCGCCGGAGCAGCCACCGCAGCTCATGGTGACGTTGAACTCGTAGGTGTGAGTGTCGGCCATTGTGGTGATGGTTGGGGGTTGTTGGAGTCGAAAGAGATGGCGGGGTATCGAGAAATGGGACAGGGATGGGCAAGTTTGCTGCTGCAAAGGCTCAGGTTCGGATATTCACGAGAAAATCGGTAGAAGCTGCGTAGAGGCCGTGAGGTCGTCGTCGTCGTAAATTTGGCGGTTGTAAAAGGGTATTGGAACGAATTGCTGACTGTGATGGCGGGCGGTCGTCAATTAATAATGGGCTGGGCTGGGCGGCTGGGCGGCTGGGCGGCTGGGCGTCGCGACAATTGCGCAATTGGGAGGCGTCCCGCGCCCGCCGAGGTTCCGCCAATTTCAAATCAAGGAGCAGTGACACGGAGAGAGGAAATGAAACTTGCTCAAGACACGGGGGAATTATCTGAAACACGCTCGCCTTGGTTGCTGTATTTTTCCCCCGCACATACCAGCTTATCTTTTCTACGTTTCATATCATGTTGAGATACGTGTAGAGAATGCCTTTGTTGCAGCTGCCTTCACGCGACGGTGGCTATTGCTGTGTGAGTTATTGGACTACCAGTCTCGACTCATGTAAGCTCTGTCGATCTTCCACATCTCGTCATCTTAGTAGCAATGCCACAATCATGGGGTTAAATTATGGATTCTAGGAGTGAGGACAGGTTTCTTCAGCTTAGTTATCGTGCACCGGGCTCCAGCGCAGAGCCGCAGCAGGGGCTGGTGGTTTGGAACTAGGTAACTTACCCTGTAGATTCGAACTTGAAAATCTGTGATATACTTGGCGCTGGGATAGTCTGCTGGAGCATCATATGTTGTGTGCAGTGAGATGACACATTGCAATGGGTGTTCTATCCAGTATTCGTCTAAAGGGTAGTCTCGGTTGAGGTTGATGCTGCCGAATGTGACTTTTGATGAACTACGAAGGAAATCACTGGCAATTACCAAACGCAGGGCTTTTAGACATAATCAACTTCAACGTGTCCAATGACGCCTCTTTAGTTAAACAAGAGTCAAAGCGCATCTCTCCCAGCAAGCGGCACGGAGGTAAGATGGTGTGATTTGAGATGCTACTACCGACACTAATTTAGCGACGGATTGGACGGACCTCACCGAAACTTTACAGTTCTACGTTACCGAGTGCTCGGAGGAGGGACGCCGTCAAAATAGGGTGATTAGGATCCTTTCGCTTCGGAGGCGGCCATGGGTACCCACGTGTTCGTGAGCCAGTCTTGCTTCTCTTCTCGATGACGGATGCTTCTTCGCCTCCCTCGATGTTGCTTTCACTTGGCTCTCTTCAGAGGATGGCCAGGGCCATGAGGCTACAGTGCCCACGGGTACCCACAAGCGGCTCGGCCCTACCCACGGGCAGCCTGTCTCGCCACATCCCAGCGATGCTCCTGGTCGAGGCTTCCACAGCGACTTCCACAGCCACAGGCGTGTTCCATAGACACCCTTCAGGATCCCGGATATCTGGCCGAATAGCCTCTACAAGTGCACGCTCAGATGATCTGATCTGACAGAGACCTGCGCGTAGCGTCAGCCAGGGGGCATCCATCGCCAAGTACCCGGAGACTTGGGTCTCGATTGTTGTGGGTACGGGCAGTTCTCGGTGCTAAAACCTGGTTTGCCCATTCAACATTTCGATGCCACGGCATCCAAGGGCAACTTGTTACGAATTCCTGTCGGTTATTCCTGGTGATCTGATCTTGGCTTATCTTGCGGTGTGGTTATTCTCAGATGATGCTGAAGATGGTTATCCCATGCATGCTCATTCCGTCCAAAATAGTCGGCGATGCAAGGCAGTGCCCAAACTCCAGTCTCCAGCAAGACACACAGAGAACACACATACAAAGACGGCATAGCAAACACGACCAGTACCGGTCGCTCAAAGCTATGGGCGCACCTCTTTCACCCTCACATGAATCCGAGGCACTTTCAGCTCCCCGGCATCCGCGTCCATCATGTCCTCATCCACCTCCGTCGTCATCCACATGCTGTCCATCTCATCAACATAATCCTCAAGCTCACCCTGTTCGTCAAATTCGTCAAATTCGCCATCCGCGCCAGCGGTAGTGTGCATGTGCACAGTCTCATCAAAGTCCGGAAACGAGGCTATCTCCCAGCGCGGCTGAACCGCCACCTCCACGTCGACCTCCTCTGGCCCGTCGGCCTCGGCCTCAAGCTGCCCACGCGTGGGACTCTCCTTGGGCAGCTCGTCCCAGATAACGTAGATGCTCTTCAGGTTCGTGGTAAATGACAGCACAGCGGAGAGGTTGCGGATGCTGTAGTATGCCGTGAAGGCGGGCACGGCAAGGTGCTGGATGCTCTCCCAGAGCTGCTGCTGGCCTTCTGTATTCTGCCAGCTATCCTCCAAGAGGCCCAGGAAGTCGTCCCATTCGTCGAGGGGGATGTAGAGGGCATCGCGATCAGGATCAAACTCGCGCACGAGGATGAGCTTGGCCTGCATGTCTTCTTGGAAGCGCATGTTCACGCGGGTCTCTTGCTTGGCGAGCCATTTGTCGGCGACCTCGCGCGACTCGTAACACACGAAGAAGGTTATTGGGACTGGGACTTGGATGAGAGGAGGGCTGACGGCTGTTTCGTCGGGACGGCTGACGACGAACGGGAGGCACCAACGCAAGCCGTTGTTGTAGATAACGCCCTTGTCGCCCTCTGGAGGAAGGGTGAGCTCCCATATCTTTCTGCGCAACTCCGGTGGGAGCTTGCCAAAGCGGTGGAATATTTGGCTCATGATGAACGAAAGAGCTGTTTATATAGAGACCACTTTCTTTAAAGATGGGCGTTCTGCATTAAAGAGACAATTATCGTAAAGAAGTGGTCTTGCCTTGGACCGAGTGAGATGAAAGGTCCAGGTCAGAGACGCGCCGCAGCGCGTCTCTGACCGCCATTGAGAGGGGTTATATACTTGGAGGAAAAGGGGATCCTTTCCTTTTCCTCGTGTCACGACGCCAATTAGTAGCCACAACCAACTCTTTGTTGACGAGAAACCACTTTGCGGGGTGAACATAGATTCATGGCTAGCAAGCGAATAGAAGTCTTGGCAAATACGTGCATGATAGATTAACAAGTTGCTTTACGACATTCCCTTTCACATATCCACTGCTGTGCATCCTCCATATCCAGCCTCCTAGAACCTCGCCTCAACCTTCTTCATCGTATCCTGCAACGCCCAATCACTCCTGCTCGACCTACTCCTGACCGCATCAACCTGCTCCTGGGTGAACCCCTTTGCTTCCACCGCAGGGTTATACCCCAGCTTATTCCTCTGCCCAACCATGGTCGAGTTCACCGCCGGCGCAGCTCTGCCGTCGGCCCGCCTGTACACCGTCACCACCACCGCGCCGCCCAGGCCCAGGTTGTGCTGCAAGCAGTACCGCGTGTTGGGCGCGGCGCGGTTGTTGGCCCAGCCGCGGAGGTGCCAGGTCAGCTCTGCGCACTGCGCGATGCCCGTTGCGCCGAGCGGGTGGCCCTTGGAGATGAGGCCGCCCGAGGGATTGACGACATACTTGCCGCCGTAGGTGATGTCGCCGGCGCGGACGAGCTCGTGGGCTTTGCCCTTGTCGCATAGACCCAGCGCGTCGAGGACGATCATCTCGTTGGCGCTGAAGCAGTCGTGGAGCTCGACGACCTGGACGTCTCGGGGTGAGATGCCCGCCTGCTGCGTGGCCTCGTGCACTGCTCGCTGTGTCATCTCGTAGCCCATGAGGTCGATGGCGCTGCGGGAGAACAGGCTCGGGGCATCTGTTGCGAGGCATTGGCCTGCGATCTCGACGGCCTGCTCGCGGAGATGTGGGCGAGCGTTGAGGAAGGCCTCGGAGACGACGATGGCTGCGGCGCCGCCGTCAGATGTCGGGCAGCATTGGAGCTTGGTCAGGGGCTCATGGATCATGGCCGCCTTGAGGATCTCTTCCTGGGTGTAGACCTGCTGGAACTGCGAGTAAGGGTTCTTGGGCGAGTGTGCGTGGTTGACGCGTGCAATCTCAGCAAAGTCCTCAGCCTTGGCTCCGTATCTGACACGGTTAGTGTATGCTATCAGCCCGTCCGCTGCCGTGTAAAACTGACTTCTCCATGTACTCCCGACCAGCATTCCCAAACATCTGAGCCGCGCCCGGAGCATTCGTAATCCCCCTCGTATCCGCCATCATCTTAGCCGTCGTCCCAGTCGGGTTCGCCCGATCCTTGAAGAACGACTGCAGGCTCCCCGGCATCATCTTCTCAAACCCAACAACCATGACGCAATCGGCGGCGCCATGCTCAACAAACGTACGCGCCATGTTCAAGCCGGTGCTGCCGGTGGAGCAGTTGTTGTTGACGTTGTAGATGGGGATCTGGGTCATGCCGAACTGGTAAAAGACCCGCTGGCCGCAGGTGCTGTCGCCGTAGCAGTAGCACGCGATGCCCTGGTCGACGTCGTCGTAGTTGATCTGCGCGTCCAGCAGCGCCTTGACGCCGGCTTCAAAGCCGAGCTCTGTGTAGTCGACCTTGCCGCGGGGCTTGATGAACTTGGTCATGCCCACGCCTAGGACGTAGACGGGGGACCCTTTCTTGGCAGGCATTATGAGTCTTGTATCAGATGGCTGCTATGGTATGGTGTTGACGTATATCAAGATGTATTGAGAGGCAGAGCGAGACGCGGCGATCTCATTCAGTGACAGAAGCACTCGCTTGCTGTCACCACAGTATGCGAAGAGAAAAAAAAGCGAGAAACGGGTTGATGAAAGAATAACCAAGTTGGAATCGGGGGGAGGGACACTACATGGTTATTGATCAGCCCCAAGTTATTGTGCAGCCCTTGGCCGATCAATCCCCAGTATCCGTATTTGCCCCGGCTTTCACGCGGCTCATAACCACCCACAGATTCTCAAAAAGGGAAACAGTTCGGTTCAAGGTACGTACTCTGGGCCTTATTACCCCAGCTTTTCAGAGGCCCCTCTTGGACCTGATGCGGGGGGGAGCTCGCAAAGAACCGAGGCCTCATGACACGGCATCAGGCCCGTGGCTGTAATTTGCCGAGGCTGTTTGCTTCGTGGAATTTCCTGTTTGGGTTGAGGGCGGGATATCCGACGGCCCGTTGAAACATATGCGCATCAAGGTTATTGTACTTGCTTCAGAAACGGCCGATGGACTAGTTGGAATATTCTCTTTAGAATCTATGAGAATGGCTTGTTCAATCAAATTCACCGTTAACGAAACTGTGATATTGCGTGGTTTTGGGCCCAGTAGAGATGATTTTCTAAGCTGCGCGGCATATTACCGGCCGAATCTCTCCGGTCCCGGGGGTGTATCGGCCGAGTATTGAAGATATTGACCTTCTCACGATGGAGACAACGAGTATAAGGCCAACACTTCCTTTGCCCTATATTTCGTGTAGACTATATTCTACACAAGTCAAGCTTGTTATACCATTATCGCAACCAGTTCACATCCAAGTCTTTCTTTGTTGAATAACCCCTGAAATCTCACTTACACCGACCTCAGGAAACACTCCAATCTCCCTCTCCCCGACACGGTTATCCTAGCTCTCGACCGTCGCCGCACCGGAAATTCACCGCTCGCAGCTCCAGCCCCTGATTGTCCCCGCCCTGAACACCATCCAAGCCGTACAAGCAACCTAAGCTGATTGTAAACTCCTCTCAACGTGTCGGCGCCTCGTTGAGCTCCGTGTTGGCGCCTTTCTGCCTTGTTTTCAGCCACAGCAAAGCCATGCGCGTAGGCCTGGAGGACCGCGCAAAGGTGGACGCCCTTGTGCAAGAGGGTAATCATCAGTTGCCTTTATGTCACCATCACCAATGTCCTAGATAGTTTGAAGTTTGCCTGCAATATGTTCATTATTCAAACA
The DNA here is from genome assembly GCA_014824385.1 of Fusarium cyanostomum. Lineage (NCBI taxonomy): Eukaryota > Fungi > Ascomycota > Sordariomycetes > Hypocreales > Nectriaceae > Fusarium > Fusarium cyanostomum. Next base: position 70,983 of record JABCKW010000015.1, on the reverse strand, counting down.
ACCGAGTCATTATTCCCCCCAGAGGCACCACTCCATAAGCCCCTTCTAAGAATAACACCAAATATGATACCTGGATTCCTGTTCCCAAACCCGCCCACCGATAGGTCTGTACAAGCCGCAAAGAATACAAGTCCATACTTTGACCCTCTAATCCGATGCGCCCTACAAGACCGTACAAACAGGCAGCGGTGTATAAAGGCAACTTGTAAACAGAAAGAACCTCATGAAATGGGAAAATACTCACCCAACGCCCGCTGAACTTTCCCGGCTGACTTAGGCCCGCCCAAAGAATATTTAGTTGCCATCGCCGTCGTGGCTCGCTCATCTACACCAATGTCCAACCCTGTACCTTCTCGCAGCTCCCAAGATAAAGAAAAATGATATCAAGTTGAAGGGAAGAGAAAACGAAAAACAATTAAACACGAAGACTCCCGGAGAGGGCAGAGCAATTGCTCCGTTCGAGCTCGGGACAGGCAGTCAGTAAGCCATGGGGGAAAATGATCAGTCCCATCCGTCCCACAAGATCCAGCCATCAAAGTCGCTGACGGCCGCCGGCACTCCGACGTTCCGTTGGTACATGAACGGCACATGAACGTGCCTATATGCGTCCCCCTGGAATCCGTCGACAGCTACGCCGGGTGGAGCCACAGGGACATTGTCCAGGTTCATGTTGGTCGCTCTTAAGCAACGGTCCAAGACTATGCGAAGACCTTGCACCACATCATCTGCGCTGACGTCCGGCTTCTGGACGCAGTGGAGCACGACCGAAAGGCATACCACATCTTTGGTGTCACGGCCACTGATGTTGCGAATCAGTAGATCCAACGTCTTCTCCACCGTGCTGATGAGCCGCGATGGCGACCAAAGGACGAGATGCTCCGGGTTATAGGACGGATAGTCGTCTGACGAATCGGGAGACATGCGCAAAGCCTGCGATCCAAGCCCCGAGCTATCAGAAGCTGGGCGCACTGCTGACCGGATATAGAAGCATACACTCAAGGCGGCCTGGATAATGTCCCTCTTGAGCACTTGGTGATACATCTCTGCGATGTCCTGGAAATGAGCAAGCATGGGATCCAACTCATCGAGGTATTTCATGATGACCATCGAAGACCTGAGGTACGACCGAGAAATTTGGCCTGGCGCGTCAGGGGCGCCAATGGCGAATGGCCGGTAGAGAGCGAGGAGGGGTCGCCGCACATGCATGTCGAGAATGACCCGGGACCGCCATTGCTTGCTTTTTTGCGCGTCGCTTAGGATGCCCTGTCGAGGGAAAATGTAGTTGATATCGTCGAGGAATCGCTCAAGCTTGGCTCCCACGTCCAAAACCTCCTGGTAATCGCGAATTGTGTCGATGCGATTCAACATGTGGGCGACCTTCATCCGCACTCCGAGCGTCATGGCCGCATAGACTTGCATCTGGTTGTCAGTAACCACATCTATTGGGTTTGACGGCGGCAGCTCTTTCATGTCTGGGAAAAGCTCGACGTCGTCCAGGTTTCGGGGTGGCCGGCAAGTAAAGTCTCCGTCTCGGACCAGACAGGGCAGGTTGCTGGCGAGAGAAATATGAAGGTCCATGTCCAGGATTGTGAACCACATTCGGCGACGCATTTCGCCGAGGTACACAGGAACACGGGGCTCAAATTCGGATGGGTCCCGATGCAGACCCATGGTCATGGCCATGCGTACGATGGACCCCAACGATGTCCATGAATCCTGTATTCGGGGAGTAATCATTCGCTGCGCATGCAGGAGGAGCACTTCCACCTGAAGTACCGCAAATTCAACCAATTGCTTCCCCCTTAAACTGTCCAACCAGGTTCGTACGAGGGCACAGGCTGTCGGGATGTGCACGCCTTCGGTCCGCTCGTTGCCCAGGCCTTTCGACTTCGTTTCGAATCGGGATGCGATGGACAGGAGTGAAAGCAGTTGTGGGAGGAAGTACTCAGACTGGAGCTTGCCCTCCCAGTAGAGGTTGTACTGCTCGGTGAACATGGGTAAATGGAGGATTCGGTAGATCGTTTCGGACGTGTCAACGTAGGAGGCAATGAGCCTGTCGCATACTTGCTTCTTAGGTAGGATATCCGTCATGCGCTTCTGCACAGGCATCATCGAGTCAACGAAGACGGTGATTGGGGAAAGCGACTTGCGGTACTCGTCGAGGAGAGCTTTGTGAAACCTTCTGAAGTTCACCAGAACGTCTCGGACGCCATTAACATTATGGACGTTCGCCATAAAATCTTTAGCCTCATCAAACTGGTCATGTTTAGCATCGCTTGGTGTGAGAGCGCCAACGCAGTGGGACCTACCAGGTTGAGTAAGACGCGAGGGCTGTTTTGACCATGGTATCTTGTTCTCAGAGCCCCTTCCTTGACCGTCAATCCCCTGATGGTGTCAGAGGACGCTGCGACGAGCCTGCCGCCGCTTGCCTCGGATGCAACAGGGCTTCGCGCCATGAGATGCCTTTCAAGCCTTTCCATGCGCAGTGACAGCTCTTCCAATGAGGTCATATTTGTAGAATCGCCATTGCGAGCGGGCCCGTATGTCGAGTCGTTGGGGAGCGGTGTGCCTGAGGAAAAGATGCCAGGGACGCAATTGCGCTTGGCCGGTCGAGCAGGTTCTAGCATCTCGCTATCAGAGCCATCGGAAAGGTTTGCGGAATCGTGATCGACAGCATATTTGCAGGTGCGGTTCGACTTTTGACATTGTGAACAGGGACAAAGGCGGTCGCAGCGCAGTTTGCGCTTTCGACATTCGGTGCAAGATTTAACAGGTCGTGGTCTCTTAACGCTGCGTTGCTGCTGCTGCTGCTGGAGGTGAGTAGATGGGTGGCCCTGTGAAGGTGTCTGCTGGTGCAGATGGTGATGCGGCGGAGTCTGTTGTTGCGAAAGAGGAGTGTCATAGGGCGTAGAGCCCAGAACGGATTGAGGAGGGGCGGCAGCAGGAGCAGCGCCCCCATCGTGGGCAGTTGAATGCGCTGCAGCCATCTCAGGCATGCCCGAGGACAGGCGACGGAAGTTGGGAGAACGATGAGGAGCGCGAAGAGAGAGAAAGAGCTTGAAGCTCCAAAGAGTCGGGCGATTGGTCGGCTGAGCGCTCGATCGAGTTTGTAAGTGGGATCGAGAAATGACAGCACGCGGATGAGGAACGGACGACGGTCAACGAGCGACGGTCGACTGGACTGCGCGAACCAGCGTCGAGGTGTTTAGCAGTGACGGTGAGGTGTGGTCGTGTATTCAAGAACCCGACGACAGCCTCGGCTGGGGGACGTAGGCAGGGTTGAGTCGCAAGCGCGCCGAACTCGCGGCGGACATGACGGATAGCGAAGGTAAAAGGACTCGAGCAGGCGAGAGGAGGCAAAAGAAGAAGAGGATCTGAAGAATGCGAGGCCGCCGCGGACAACAAGTTGGAGGCACCACCACGTAGACTCGGACGGGTTACGGGGTACGGGGCACGGGAACGGGGACAGCTTGGACCGGTAGACTTTTGGTCCTTGGGATGGGGCGGCTTGCCGGGGTCGTTGGACTTTACCTTGTTCGTACCCGGACACAGGTCGACGCCGTGGAGCTAAAGCCAAGGCGTGGTCCGTAGCTCTTTTTCTTGCTGTCTGATTCAGCCACCCCAGACACGCGCACGCACGACTCGAGCAATCCAGGAGTGCACCAGCGAGCTTTGCCAGTCTAGTGGGCTCGTTGGATTGGGTTGGGTTGGGTTGGGTTGGGCCGGGCCTGGGGAGACGGAGAGAAAGAAACCGCTGGGGATTATTAGTTGCAGGATGATTCAGAGTGGTGGTTCGTCGTCGTGCAGGCGCAAGGCGCAAGGCAATTTTAGAGCGTCTGGTGCTGGTGCTGGTGCTAACTAGCTAAGCTAGCTCCTATGACTTCGTGGGGTGAAATGGCCGGCTCCTGGGTGGTGGCCCTGGTGGGTGGGATGTAGTCGAAGTCAGTTCAGTCGTCAATCTCTTGCCAATGAGTCGTTGGAACCGCTCGAGACGATGGCAATGAATGGCAATGGTAATGGCCAGGAGGCACTGAATCGCCGCCCGGAGATGGACGTAGTGGGGAGAGTCTTATTACTCCGCAGTCGTATTGCTGCAGAGTCTGATTGGAACGCCGCCCGTGCTGTCGATCGGGTTGATTGATGATGCGGGGGCTTTGATGATCATGAAAAGTCCAACAAGAAGGGCACACTTTAATGGACTGCATCACTGGGATGAGATTGTCTGCTGACGAGGTGATTTCTGGCAGTTGAAGACATACGCCTGCTACCTAGTTCCCGACGGGAATATGACTCAGGTGAGGTGCGGTCCGGTATGCAGATACGTACCTACCTACCCAGGACTTGGATGGATCCTTCCAGTCCAATGCCACGGAAGGCAGGTACCAAGAACAGGGTGTGCCTGCTGGGGAAGGGGCATCCGCACCGTAACCGCCGTCGGAGCCGGGTCTGGGCCTAGGCACTGGAATGATGGGTCTCGACCGTCCTTTCCCTCAGAGGTTCCAGTTTGCAGCTCAGCCCATGGCGCACGTGACGCCCGACGCCCGACGCCGACACCCTGGACTCTCCCGGTTCGATATCTCGAATATTGTCGGAGTTAACCATCCGTCTCATGAGCCTCATGAATCGAACATCAACAGTTGAGCGGGCTAATTCATCGCGCCGCGCAATGATCGCCAGCCTCGATCAGTCTTGGCCATCCGCCACCCGTAGTACTAAATTAATGTCATCGTCCGGACGCTCTTGAGGCGTGGCACGTGCTAACCCAGGAACCCCCATCCACCTCAGACATTGAATCCTCGAACCGAGAGAGGCGGGGAGAGAGGCGCAAACAGCGAAAAGGAGACGAGAAGAAACGACAAAGGAATCACCAATAAGCCATCCGTACTCGTAACTCGGCACGCAGCAACTTGGACCTGTCACTCCTCACTACCACCTTCATAGGTTCACGGCCGCAAGATCCTCTCGGCCGACCCATCTCCAGCTTATCCCCAGTCCTCCGCTTCCTGCAACCCCCCTTTGCCGCCATGTGCAGGCATTTCCATCCAATCCCCGGCCACGGATCTCTGCATGACTGCAAGGACAGTCTCCCCTCCATCTTGAGGCCAGACCAAGCCCAATTCAAGCCCTCTCTCGCCGGACTCTGTCTTTGCAGGCGCCAAGACAGGACTTGCAAAACGATTACGACCCCCCTTTCTGATCCCTTTTTCGGCTCGTCGGGTTTCGTCGAGTTCATTGTGGCGCCGCCATAGGGAAGCCTTCTCAGGCCAAAGGCTGTCTGGCTAACCAATGTGCCCATCTGGTGGGACGGCACGGATGGCAGCCCAGCAACTCGTCACTCGGCCGCCCATGGACGCCTCGTGGCATGTCTTGCTTGCATGCATGCGTTGCCGAAATGCTCTTCATCACGTCCTCGGAGAAAGTGGAATCGGCTCTCAGAGGCTAGAACCTCCCCACTCGGGTTTTCCCCGGTGGACAACCCCATACCGAGCAGCTCAATAACCCCCATGTCCACTTTCCTCCGTACAATGTTGCATGCGCTTGAGCTTCTGGTGATTCCAGTCGGCCGATGGCTCGGGTGCGTGCTTCTGGTATACTGAGCTGCAGGTGGGTCAAGGCCCGCATTTACTACGTAGCGTCGGTTCCCTCGGCTCCGACAGAATTCCCTTGTCACTACCTACTACGTAGTATGTAAAATTCGCTCGCCATAAGGACCAGCACAATGCCGCACGATGGGCTGTGCTGGCCAGCATATCCCGGGACTATCTCTCTAGTTTGCTCTAGGACTATACCCTTCAGGGATTAGTATCTTTAAAAACTTGCCACTAATCATCAAGTTCCTTATTAATAGCCCGATTATTAAATCATAAGGCAAGAAAAGATACATATTAAGCCCTCAAGCTTATTAAATAAGAGAATGGCGACTTTGTGGAGAAGAAATCCAATTTATAACAGATTCAACCCCTGAAGGGTGTAATATTTACTCCTTGCCATGGGCCTTTTGTATGCTCATACAACGTATGTGCCAACTTGCCGAGATATCCTGGCCTTGAATAGTGTGTTGCTCAATCCGGCATAGTTGGAATGCTTGTTTCAACAGTCTTTAGCTGGGCCCATGGTTTATCACTCCAAGAAGCCAACCGCAATCCCAAACCACCTCAAGGCAGGGCTGAGACAAGAGGCTACTGTGCCATTGGCGCCTCTTCTTGTTTGTTTACGTCTAGCACCCTTTCGTCATGCCACGCTTCTGACCTCTTATTGGCTGCCGTGTGTTGGGATTAAGTGACTTCTACCGCCTTTTCTAGAAACGACTCGTCTCCGACAACGCGCCTGCTTTGATGATGGGGGAATAATCCATGGGTCAGTCGCCGGTCGAGCTTCTAGATGATTTCCCATGTTCATCTGGGGAGTCTGCTAACGGGAATAAGAGACCACGCAAGAGCCAAGATCTCCTAGAGATCGAGTGCGACATGAATATTCCGGTCGGCCGTTGCACCATGGCCCTCGTCCTTGTCTGGCGTTTCCTTGCTCGACACTTCGGTCCCGAGGCAGCTTCAGCTATAAGATGATTTAGACGAATGTTCATCCTCTATTCAGGTTTCACAGGCCAGTCACTGCATGGGCTTATATCGGCCACCTATTAGCAACCCACGGTGTTCACTACCAACGCTTCCTGAACACTACTAGGTAACAAGTGACGACTATCGCCATCACTTCCTTCAACAATGATGGCTGGTCTCACCTATCCTCAGGCCAAGCCCCCGGCACGCCGTCCCCGTCTTGCCCCCGCTCCGCCTCCCGTTCAGTCTCCTCCGGCCCCTCATCTTCAAACCCAGTCCCCTGATCAGCAGTAGCCTCGTCCATCATCTCACCAGTCGGCTCGGCTCTCACACCAAGCATATGCATTAGCCGTCCAAGCAACCCGGCCTCATTGCCCGTACGCGCGTGCTCCTCCAGATCCCGCTGCAACTCCTCGTCGTCCAGCATCGCGGCTAGCTCTGCGTCATCATCGCTGTTGGCCTCGTCGCCAACGGGGATTGCCCCCGGCGGTACAACCGCATGCCGCGCAAACATGTTGCGCATGCGCGCTTCGATCTCGCTTGTTGGCGCTTGGTTCTGCCGTTGCCTCTCCATCCATGGCAGTCGCGTGCCTTTTGCAGTGAAGATATTTTCCTCCTCCGAAGGCGGCAGCGGATCGAATTCGTAGTTCGGTTGTACGTCTAGTAGCTCTCGCGGCGCCAGGGCGATGAGCGACGTCTGGCCTTCTAGATAAGCAAGTCGGGTGACTCCCCGGTCGGCTGGAGGGTCATCGCTGGGCAACGTGCTCGTGTCCGCCTTTTCAAGGCCCTTGGCTACCCTTTCTAGTAGCGGGATAGCTTGCGCGTTGTTCCAGAGGTCCTTTGTCTGATATATATAGAGCTTCATCCAGAACGACCGCGCATTCGAGTCGGCGTTGATACCCCAGATAGATGGCGGCGTGTCGAGGTTGAGCTCTTGGAACAGAGCGCAGTACAGCCAGGGAACCCGCTTCATGCCTTTCTCGAGTTCTTCTGTTGCACAGGCAGTGTCGCCCAACTGTAAGTGAGCAAGCACCAGGGTTTGCCGTAGGTATATCGTATCTCGATTGTCGCTCGTTTTCTCTACCTCATCGAGGAAGTCGATCAGCCAGCGAGCCTCATGAGCCCGAATGGCGAGGAAGTGGATAAAGTGTCGCATGGCATAAGGGTCTTTGGTATCTAGGGTATAAAGGAGCTTGGCCCATTCCAGAGAAGTCCGGTAGGTGCCTTTGCGGATGAGACTCTTGAGATAGTGGTATCCGGCGAGCCAAAACTGTCTGTTCTCTGGACGGCGAAAGTCAAGGCGTGCCTTGCCTTGCTCTATGTTCTGGCGGAAGGCTGAGGTAGTCACGCGTCCAAACGTGAAGAGAGCTCGTTCGCATAATTCAGCCGCGAGAGCCATGTTCTGGTCCTGCTTGGCGACGCTGCTGACCTGAAGTAGCGTTGAGACGTGATAAGCTATATGATGTGAGTTGGTTGTCAGAACAGAGGTAAAAGTTTGAGTATGACTTACGGACTTCCTTGAGTAAGCCAACCATGCGCATAGGATCACCAATCTGGACACAAGAAAAGAAGACAATTTGTACAGCATCATAGGTTTGATCATGAACATACGCATACTCTGTCCACGAACCGTCGGGCGCCTTTCCCACCTCCTTCATCGTCAGTCCTCCCGCGCTCTGTCGAGGCCAGTGGTCCCGTCCTTGGATGAAGACGTTACGGCGCAGCGACACCTCTGGTAGCCTCGGTGCCCCGGGTGATCCGCGTAAAAAGGTCTCGAGATCGACATGGCGCTGTGCGGCACCATGCCGTCGACGGTTGCGCTCCTGCTCCTCTTCGGCTTCAGCAGATTCGATGACATCGCGACCAAAAAGTTTACGCATCTCGTTGACAGCCTTGAGGTGGTAGGGATTGATGGTCAAGAGTTCGTTGATTCGGTGGGTTGAAGCTGCCGAGCTGGAGGTGGCAGCGGAATCGTTGGGCTTTGAATCAGTGGTGATGTTGAGCTCCTTGATGGCCTTATCAATCTCATCCTCGTCCTCCTCATGGACATTAGTGGCATCTGATGTCGTAGCCGCCGCCTTTGCCTTCTTCTTCTTTTTCTTCTTCTTCTTGCTCTTCCCTGAAGTTGCTTGTTGCTGCGCTTCACTCACAGCTTCTTCCACCGGCTGTTCCTGTCCCCGCTCGTCTTCATCCTCTTCTTGCGCCTCATCCTCGTCATCGCCACCAAGCGCTGCGAACAGACTCACTCGAGGCTTCGCGTCTACTGGCACCGGGACTTCATCGCTATCCTCGGACTCTTGCTCCGCAAGCCGTTGCACTTCTTCAAGCTCTTTTTGCTTCTTGAGCTTCCGAAGCTGTCGGGTCGACATGTTGAGGCGGGGTGTCGAGTTTTCCCCCGAATGAGGGGCGAGGCAAAGAGCTTCGGATGTTGATTGATGGAGGGAGGTAGAGGGAATTTTTTTCGCGTTGATGCTATCCCAATGGCATAAATGTGTCGCTTTCTCGGGATAAGGGTAGAACTCAGCGTTCACTGCTTATAGAGTAATAAATGTCTTTGTCCGTATGTGTCACGCCGTTCGTTAGCTGATGACGTCTGGCGGGGCAGTCCTGGCTGGATATTTAGATATGGGGCTCTGCCTGGGTAAAAGTAGCACCGTATCAACTGCACCCTCCGCCGGCAAAATTTCAGCTTCGTTTTGATTCCTTCCCGTGCATAACGGTAGACTCGATACATCTGAGATTAAGAATGTTTTGAGATATTCATCAGAGGGTAGGAGGGAGTGGAAATTAACCACACTCGCACTGTCTCAAGCAAAAGAGTATCTTAGGGCTGGATGATTTAGATAGTGGTTACAACACAAAATGAGACGAATTAGAGCTCCAAGTTCATGTATTAATCCAGAAAGCATCAATCCAGTTGGGCGAGTAATTTGAGCTTCTGTTTTGCACCAAGCCTCATTTACTATTTTTTTTGTGTCATCATGGGTTATCGTGCTCCTCATCAACTAGGTTCTTCATCTTCGTGACCGCCCATGCCAGGCCATGCCAGGCCACCCTTTGGGTTTTTGATTCATAAATTCAAAAGAGCAAAAGCAAGTCATTTGTAGCCTGCTATGCGAATCACGCCTCCCGCAGTCCCGCCTGCTTCCAATACAATCCTAACTCCGAGCCGCCATGGCCTCGTTCCAGTGGTGGGCCACACATGGGGCCATAGTATCCGTTGAAGCGCAAAGGCGACTTGGGAAACCGTATTGCCCTTGTCGGGCAGCAGAAATACCATCGTTCGAAAAGCTGGAAAATTGTGATACATCATACAAGCCAAGTACGAAACTTGTGATACCAGGACCGCTTCTTGGTTCGTTGTACTTGTTCGCGTTAAAGACGAGACTGTCCACCCTCCGCGCCGACGTCAGATCTGGGGCGTAGAGCATCTCCGATTCGTAATCCGTCGAATAGCCACGTCAAGCGTGGCAAATTCTTGTAAATCCTTCAAATTATTGGGCGGCAGGTGTGGTCTGGTACTGGGGGCGGTTTCCACCGCGTCCTCCACGGCCATAGCCCCGTCCTCCTCGACCACGACCACGACCTCGGCCACGATAGTTGCGGTAACCACCGTCGACACTGCCCTGGCCAAAAGTTTCCATGTTCTTTCGCTGTTCCTCGCCCCGCCATTCGCGACCGCCAGGCTTCTGACCTCCATTCTCAGAGCGCTCTCTGGATTCGCTGGAAATGTTGTCGAAGAACGACCTCGACTTATTGTAGGCGATAGGGACGTCGTCACTCGTAGTGGGTTCGGGGTGCTCAATAGCAGGACCTTCAGGTGCCTCCAGAGGAGAACCAGCAATGGCCTCCTTGACAACGTCTTGCTTGTTGAACTTGGCATTGGACTGAGCAAAGTCAAAGTCAGAATCGGGCACCTCAACCTTGGCAGCAGCAGGACGTCCACCGCGACCACGGCACCGACCAGCGGGTCCACCTCTCACGGCATTAACTCTCATTTCATTAACCTTCTTGGTCAGGTTGTCCATGGCGTTACCGCCGGGGTTACCCAGCTGTGCCATGGCAACTGCCACCGCAGCCCTGGCTGCATTAGTGGCGTCTTGCACATTAACCGGCGCGGTAGTCACAGGGGTTTTGTTAGCAGCGTCTCCTCCAACACCAGGTAGCGAGAAAGGTTTCGCAACAGATCCGGTCAGAGGGATGACGGGAGTAATCCGATGGTTCTTGGGTCCAGTGGGAGCAGTCTTGCTAGCCTCCTCAGGCATGTTCGTCTGCCCGTTAGCGCCTAGAGTAGCGGCGGCCTGCTTGACCTCCTCGACTGAGGGCTTGGAATCAACAGGTGGTGTTGGTGCGTGCACGGGCTGTCGGACACCTTGAGTCAAAGACTTCGGCTCAGTTAGAGGCGCAACCTGTCCACTTGGGGTGGCCGCCTTAGCTTTATCGGCACCGGGACCGATAGGAGCTGGCTTAGAGTCCTGTGACGGGCCGCTGGGAGTAGCACGTTGATTCTGAGGAGCCTCGGGAGCACCGGGAGCACCGGGACCGGGAGGGAAGGGGTAGTTGCTCCATGGTCCAGGACCTCCAGGGCCGTTGGGACCTCCAGGAGGGAAGCCTTGGCCGGGAGGAAACCAGCCAGGAGGAGGAGGGTACGGCATGTTACCGAAATTGGGACCGGGTACAGGTCCAGGTCCAGGTGCACCACCGCGACCCCAGTTGCCAGGTGGTGGGCCTCCATAGAAGTTGTTGGGTGGGTAAGGGGCCTGACCAAAAGCAGCAGCACCTGGAGGAGCGTTCTGGTTCGGCACTTGGGCACCAGGGCGAGCTCGAGCCTTGTAAACATTGTTAGCAGTTGAGACATAAGCTGCTGCAGAGAAAGAATGAATTATGTCTCCTAGATCAGAAGGAAGGCAACGGAAATTTCGACATGGTTTTTGCGCTTTTCCGACGTGACATGGTTTACATCCGGAATATTTCATCATATAGGAGGGGAAACAAGAGTGCATGGTGAATTGACTTACTCCAACGATAGCCGGGTCATCGGGCACAGCTGGGGGTTTGTTTTCTTTGATGCTGGGATGCTCCTCAATTCGCAAGTCCTTGACATCGCTGCCACGGAACACGATGTACTCGTAGACTTGGTCCGAGGGAGAGATCTCCTCTTCCGGTCGGCCCTTGCGACCTTCGGTACCGAATGACCTCACATTTTCAAGAGATACTGTTGATTCGTCCGAATTGATCTCATGGAGGGTACCAACGTAGCTACCTTTGAGTTAGTAATGGCTGGCGATGAGAATCGTGTGTCGCAACATACCGAATATCGCTCTTGGAGATGAGAGATATGCGAGACCTGTGGCTGCGTAAGCGGGCGTAGACAGGCGTCAACGACCACGTCCACCATACCCGAGAAATTCAGACATCGCCGAGTCGTAAAAGCCACGTTCAGCACGTGGAGGGCTGCTGGAAAGACGCCCGAAATACAAATACAGTAGCAAGAAGATGCAACAGACAAGAGAAAAGGTAAGAAAAGGTGAAGAGGAGGAAGTTTGCGCGCCTGAGGGAGGTGGAGGATGGGGAGGCTGGTTGTGTGGAGGTAGAGTTTTGTGAGAGTGAGGAATGAAAAGAGGCTGGATGTTCTTGCCCTGTTGGCGACGGACGGTTGAAACTCGGCTACACCTCGGCAATTATGCGGTTGCAAGTCTCAGCCAAGTTCAATCCGTGTGAATCGTGGATGTTCTTCAAGCAATAAAAATAAACCGAAGGAAATATAAAGAGTTCTATGGCTCTTGGATGAGAGTCTGCCAAAATATTGATGTCTCTATGACCCATGGTAAGGTGAAAGTTGAATAACAATAGCGCTCTCTAGCCTTTTCATGTCGAAGCCAGCACGGAAGACCAGCAACAGATTGGCTCTTCTTAACAGATAAAGTAGATAGCCACACAAGTAACAATGGCTGCTTGGCTGCCTTGGTTGTTGACGGTGATGGAGGGAAATCTTTGTGGCTTCTCTCAGTACCTAGGCAATGAATCATGCCAAGTCACATTAGGCAGGTATTCGCTGCAGCCTTGTAGGATAACTGCAGGTTGACGAGAGTTGTATGTACTGTTGAAACACGACGGTCTACATCTAGAATCATCAAAACAAGCCCAAACCCCTTCATCAAAACGAAAGAATGCGTACAGCTCGGATACCGAGGGTAACCCGTGCAAGCCAAACCGAGAAGTGACTGCCTAAACTCCAATAGCCGAAACCCATCTCATCGGAACTTGCTGAAAATGACCGCGATGATGAGGATCACCAAAACCGTAATAATCGAAATGGTAATTACCCGATTTGTAGCCATCCTATAAATCCATGGTCAGCGTTTGGCTACGGACATCACGTCCTAGATGGTCACTTTACCTACGCGCCATCCCCCTCAGTGTCTTGACACTCCTGTCCACATATCCTTCACTCTCTAGCATTATACCGTGGGTGTGCTCGATAGTCTCTCGCTGCCTACCAAGGTTGGCCAGAGTGTCCGCGCCGACCGCCTCCGTCTCATTGGCAAGGGCTTGGCTGGCCTTCAATCGCTGCGTGCTGCGATCAAGTCGATCCGTACCCGAGAGCAGCTGCTGACGCTGCTCCATATGAATGTCTGATGATCCAGCGGGATCATCTGTGTAGCGCGAACCGAACAAAGCTGAACGGTCAGAAGAGAGGGAGGTCAACTTGCGTCGGGCGACATCTGTATCAGACTCGTAGTTTCGGAAGCGTTGGTTGACTTTGGTGCGGGAGCTGGTGGGAATATTCTGCTTCTCTAGACGCATTGCTCCGAGCTGAATGAGCAGTGAGTATTAGCATGATGCAAGGAACAGATGCTGCAATGGCACTGAATCGGCGATGGGGTATGTACCTGTTCATCGAGTTCCTCCAGAGCCCGCTCAGCCTGGCTGATAGCCGCTTTCCGAGGCTCGCCCGCCAGTTCGGGGATCTGATCCAGCTTCTGGGTTAGATCGGCCTGGATAAGCTTGAACTCGGCCTCGTACGAGCTGAAGAGCTCGGAGCCAGCGTCGGTATCGAGAGGGTTCGCCATCTTCAAAGGAGGCAGGGAAATGACAAGTACTCGAGAATCGGGGTCAAACGAAACCGCAGTTTATCGAAATAGACGTCGCAGGCTTGTTAAAAAAAGGTCCTCGTCAGTGGCAGAGGATAAAAAGGCGAATGCGCAATGCTCGGGTGATGTTTGATCTAAAGTGGTTGTTCCTGTTTGCCGTTCTCGTCAGCCCTTCCAGGTTCATTCGGCTGGCCCGAGTATGGCTGGCTGGCTGCGTATGACGACAGGTGGCCAATGAACGCCTTCCTCAGCCAGATCCATTTGCACGTGACTATAGTGGCCCGTGCGCTATGAGCCTGCGGGGATAATATCTCCAGTTCGGAATGGGATTTGTATTCTTTTTCTTTTCTCTTCATAGAAAGTTGAATCCCCCGGATTGCGAAGAAAGCGGCTCTGCGTCAAGACTTCAGTCAATGGCGCTGAGTTGAAACAAGCTGGGTAGACTAAGGCAGGTTTCCTGCGCGGCGCTTTTAAGAATTGGTGACTCGATTTCACGTTAACCGATCCCGTTGAGTGTTCGACATGCCTTTTCCAAGGCTTTGCTTTTGACTGTTTTGGCTTTGCACAGCGTAACTGAAGATTGCATAATTTGACCAACGATCTCTTCCCTCGTTGATCTCCATGTGAAATGGCATCTCGATTAAGAGTACCCAACCTCAGGCGGCTTTGGTTTTTAGCTCTGTACTAGCAGAGTTCTTGTGGACGAAGATCGCAGAGAGTGAGTTTGTGCTTCGAAATCGACCCTTCTGAGCGTCGTCCTGTAATGGCAGGCCGGACAAGCCACACACGGAACAGCCACGGTGGCTCAGACTAGCGGAAGCACTAAGTGGGTCAATATCTCAATCGTTGGGAAGATCGGTCGTCGATGTCATTATGCATCTGGACGTTCTCGGAAGAATCCCAGAAGATGTCCATCATTCATCGTAGATCAGACCCTTCTCTCTTCTGCTCACGCAACAAGAGCCACAGAAAACGGCAACTCAGTTGCCAGTTTCAGCCAGCCACTCGCAGATATCATGCCCGAGTCGCAGCACATGTAAGTCACCGTCATCATTGTGACTTGCGTCTTTGTCCCACCCAAGACCAGCCCCCCCTCTTCCTCCGTGCGCTCGTCATCAAATCAGGCTCGACACCATCTGCGGCTGCGATACCGGCATCCAATCACATAGAATATGGATGACCACGGCGACGAGGGCATCTAGCTTTCCTCAGTCACATGTATTCAAGCTCCCACCCCATGCCCATCTCAAGATGGTTTCCGGCTACTTCAGCCCTTCCTATCCTTGCGCCTTTTCCGTCCGATGAGTTCCAGTGATCATCTAAACCTGCAAACTTCACCTTACTTTCATTGTTGTGGAAGGCAAACAGCACTCTATGAACGGGTCGACTGATCGCTTCGTTAGGAAAAAGGTCGCCATTGTTGGCAGCGGGTGTGCAGGAATCGGGGCTCTTTGGGCATTGAACAAGACTTACCATGATGTCTACATGTACGAAGCCGCCGACCGACTCGGTGGCCACACAAACACGGTCCAGTTCGAGAAGGGCAAGTATACAACAAAGGTTGACACAGGCTTCATTGTCATGAATGCAGCAACATATCGTGAGTTACCTTCCTCAACGGCTATGCATCCAGGCTCACCGGCCTCCCCACAGCCAATTTTATCAGGTTCCTGGACAAGATCGGTGTGAAAACCGACCCTACCGAAATGACCTTCAGCGTGTCTCGAGATCGTGGTGCTTTCGAGTGGGCTGGCTCCAGCTTGGGCTCATTGTTCTGCCAAAGGAGAAACATCCTATCACCGAGAATGTGGAGGATGATCTTTGACATTATCCGCTTCAACCAGTTCGCTCTGGACTTGTTGATAAAAGACGAAGAAGAGATGTCGAACCTCGAATTAGAGAGCAATATGATGAACCATGCCACCAGAGACGAGACGATCGGAGAGTACCTGGACCGCGAAGGTTACTCACAGGCCTTTAGGGACGACTACCTTATTCCCATGACAGCAGCGGTTTGGAGCACAAGCCCAGAGAAATGCTCGCTGGATTTTCCGGCAGTGACTTTAGTTCGCTTTCTGTAAGTTGGGTCTTTGAACGTCTGAAGCCAACCTAACCATTTTCTCAGCTGGAACCATCACCTGCTATCCACTGTGGCTGCACGCCCTCAGTGGCTTACTTTGAGGGATGGATCCAAGTCTTACATCGATGCTGTCATGAGAGGATTTCCTCCGAATCACTTGTTCCTCAAGACCCCTATTCGGCAAATTTCCACCGAGAGCGACGGTCAAGTCAGAGTTCACCTAGAAAACGGCTCTTCAGCCCTCTATGATCATGTCATTCTTGCAACACACGGAGATGAAGCATACGACATGATCAGGTCGTCAGCGACCGAGAAAGAACGGTCTATCATGTCTTGTTTCAAGACCTCGCAGAATGAGGTGGTGTTGCACTCTGATTTGTCTATGATGCCCCGGCGACAGAAGGCCTGGACCAGCTGGAATTACCTAACCTTGTCGGCGAAATCGTCACGGAGAGCAAATATCGATCAAGTCTCGCTGACTTACAACATGAACATATTACAGCATATCCCCCGAAACACATTTGGCGATGTCCTCGTTACTTTGAATCCTCTCCACAAGCCCAAACGAGAGAAGACTCAGGGGCGTTACTACTATTCACACCCACTTTACACTCCTTCCGCAATCCGAGCGCAAACCCAACTCAAGCATATTCAGAACACCCGCGGCATTAGTTATGCCGGTGCGTGGACCAAGTATGGCTTCCACGAGGACGGCTTCAGCAGCGGATTGCATGTTGCCCAGGAACATCTTGGTGCAAACTTGCCTTTCCAGTTCACAGACTCTACCTACAGCAGGGGAAAGAAACCCCGACTGGGTTTGGCTGATCACCTTTTGCGCTTGCTCATCTTGATCCTTCAGGTTTTTGCGGTTCAGGTTCTGGAAAGACTGGTTGGAGATAGGACTCCGCGAAACCGGTGGGTTGTGAATGGCAACCATGGAAGGATTTTGAATGGAAAGGTTGCGAATGGAAAGGTTGCGAATGGTAAGCAGCGATGAGGATTTTTTTTAAAAAAGAAATTGGCTTAAATATCTACGATGCATGTCAGGGCCTGTATTTAGGATCCAGGTCTACATACTATGGAAGTTTGTTAGTAGTTCTTAGTTGAATAGCATGAAACACTGGGATTGATGACACAGACCAGATAAGATAATGCATTTAGAGTGTCTATTCTAGTTATGAACCGCTATACAGCATAAGTACAGGTCCCTCAGCTGGACAGAATTGCTATGCCGACGCCCAAGAAAAGCTGCACGCCCAGCGTAAGGCCCAGGATCAGATGAACGTACGTCCACTTGGAGATCTGCAAGACAACCCCATTCTGCGGCTGAAGACCCGGCACCACGATATTATTGTTGACTTGAACTGCGACAGCCACTACACCCGCCGAGAAGCTGGCCATCAGCCTTCCCATGCCCTGCGTGCTCCCGTTTTTGGGATTGCCGTAGGTTGACTCTGAAGGGTAACTCTGGAACTGGTAGCTGCTGTTGCTGGGCCCAAGTGAGGATGCTCCATACCCCTGGAGTGCTATGGCTGATGAAGCCAGGGATGTAATGTTGATGCCGACTTCGTGCTCCTTTCGTATGGCGTTGACGACGGGGCCGAAGCTGACATTACAGCGGTAGTACCATGCATTGGAATTTGAAGCCTCAAAGGCCGTGACCTCGCTCCATCTTGTGCCCTGTTTGGAGGTGGTGTCGAGCATAAAAGTGGTCTGATCAACACCATTCACTGCCAGGAGCTTAATCTTGGATTGACTGTTGTCGGCGATGGTGATAGTTGACTCGTTTCCATTCCCACCCCTCGTGACCCTCCAGCTGCGGCAGCTTCCGGTAGCCTCCAAGCTGCGGTTGGTACTCACGATGAGATCGTATTTTTTGGGGTTTGGCGAGGTTTCTTGGAAGACGTACATACAAGACGCGCCTCCGCAGTAGATCAAAGGATCGTTATTGTCCCAAAGGGTGCCAGGGCGGGGGACATTATCCATGGTCCCCCATACCCATGCAAGAGCAATAGTACCGTAGCTGGATCGTTGTGGTCAGTTCCCCCCCCAGGAAATGCCGTGGTGGCTGAGATTGACATACCTGTTTGCCGTATACCGAAGAGCACTTAATACCTGTGACTTGGATGAGAGAACTCTGTCGGTATCCAGGTCTGACATATCCGGAATCGTCACATTGCCCGGCACCAGGATGGCGGATGAGTCCGATGCATTCGTGGAGTAGGTTAGGCCCAGCATTGCCAAAGCGATTTGAGAAACCTGAAAGTGGTGATGGAGTCAGTGCTGGCCTCGTACTCGGTGCCTAGGTTAACCTACCAGATAGAGGAAGATGAAGGCAATGGAATAGCAGCGAATCCAGGATGAACGCGAGACCCATGTTAGCTGGACGATGTGACTCAAGTCCTTAGCCTTGAGGATCAGCTTGGCCTGCAGCCTGATGTATTAGCCTGCCTGTTACTCCATGATGCGAGAGTCTCAGCATACCTCCCGGGCTGGCCATTGTCGAAGGCTCAGAAGCCACCCTCGACTCTCCTTGGCCATAGCCTCGAGAGAAAAGTTGATGCTCAAAGCGAGGCCCAGAGAAAGCGCAATGACGAGGACATTGAACTCCCGCTTCGTGCGAGATGATATGATGTTCTGTCGGGAGTAATGCCAAAGAACCACGTAAATGGCGATTATGAACACGACTGAGAGGAACCATCTTAGCAGGTTCGCGACAAGAGCCTTCCGTAGATCCTTGGGATGGTGGAAGCGATAGCCCGATTCGTTGATTTCGGGCTGTTGGTGTTGCGTCTGTTCTAGTAGCTCAGTTGACACTGGTGGCGATCTTGACCCTTGAGGGGAGTTTTGCTCCTCTTTTCGCTCCCAGTTCAGCGGTTGCTGCTGTTGTGGTGGTGATTCTGGTGAGTGAAATCTCTGCAACTCTAGCGATGGCGCTATGCCGTTAGGTCCCTTTTCCATCATGGGTTGCTCCGTTCCGCAGTGCAGGTGAAACCAAGTCGCGCGTATACATGTGTATGTCGACTATTGCAAGTTATACGTGCTATGAACGATTGCTCTGCTTGGGCGTAGATTTATTAGGCTTCTTATGCCTTACTTACGGAGTCGCCGTGTCTCAAATTGCGTTTTCCTGAACACGAGCTTGAGGAACTGCCGACAATGCACTAACTTTTTCCGGACGCCGTCGACCATCGATGCTCCCGTCAACGCAACGTGAGAGACGATCTACAAGCACCCTAACGCTCGAGCTTGTGACAAAACGGCCGAGGGCATTATGAAGCTCGACCGAACATCGTCCTCTGTGTGGCGCGCAAGAGTTGCATAGTCGGGAACTGCAACCTTTGGGTCACTTCGCAATTATTGATACAGATTTCAAATGCTACCCATTGAGACCTTTAGTAACGAGGATGCTTGATACTAATGCAGCAATTTAATGCCTACATTGACAGACCTGCTGTTGTTGACAAGAGACAGCGGAGCTAGTTAGAAATAGAGACGCGATGCTTCAAGAGACTGCAACTTTCAGCGGAAGTTGTGATGTCTATGCCAAAACAAAGATGAGGGACCAAACTTCCATTCAAAACCAGATGGGATCTCTATGGCGATCTAATACGATAAAGAGCGCCTGAATAACCTTTCATCCTGATGGCCGATGTCGACGTTGGAAGTCGCTGAGAAAGATACATGACGCTGGTGCTCCACCTTCAGCTGTCGGCGTTCAGGAGGCCGACTCCCGACGTCACCCAGAAATCGCCAGAGATCATCCGACTCAAGCTTCAGTCTCTTCTCAAAACAACCAATACATTCGGGCTCAATTGACCATGAACACAGCGCCCCGACTCGCGCGAAGCTCGGCTCGGGTGGCCTCATCGCCATGGTCATGCTTCTTCTGCCAGAATGCTCGACCAACGCCGCAGCGAACCGGCCTGAGCTTCCGCCGCAAAGCCTCCAACTTGCCGCCCAAGAAGGACCCCTCGAAGCCGGCCTACACCCCTACGATGGACGAAATTCGGGCGCATTATCGTAGGAAGAACAGGACGGTGGCGTAAGGAAACCTCGGGCGTTACAGCAGGTGATCGAGGCTGACACCGATCAGTTACTATACCCTCAGTACGATCCTCGGGTTCGTGGCTCTCACTTATGGCTCCGTGCCCCTCTACAAAATGGTATTGTCCCTCCCGCTAGACCTTCAGGGTTCCCTGCCTAACGAATTTATAGATCTGTCAAACCACTGGCTGGGGCGGCCAGCCCGTACGTGCCCATGGCGGCCCTGGATCCGACGACCCCGACATCGCGAGTCGACTGGTGCCAGTCAAGGACGCCAAGCGCATCAAAGTCACCTTCAATGCCTCCGTTTCCGACGTTTTGCCCTGGAAGTTTGTTCCTCAGCAGCGTGAGGTTCGCGTCCTCCCCGGCGAGACGGCATTAGCCTTTTACACCGCGACGAACAAGAGCGACCAAGATATTATCGGAGTGGCAACGTATAGTGTGACACCTGCGCAGTGCGCGCCCTACTTCAGCAAGATTCAGTGCTTCTGCTTTGAAGAACAGCGGCTGAATGCGGGAGAGACTGTGGACATGCCCGTCTTCTTCTATCTGGACCCCGACCTGCTCAACGACTTGAATATGAAGGGTATAGAGACGGTGACGTTGAGTTATACGTTCTTCAGTAAGTGTGACCCAAGGGCAGATGCAGAAGAGAGCAATGCTGACTTTCCGAACAGAAGCAAGATACGACAACAATGGACGGTTCCAAAGGCCCATGTCAAAATAGATGGGATAGACAGAGTTGCTTGAAATGTACAATACGCCCTACTCTTACTTGTACTTGTCATATGTATATCATGCTAGACGCTACCGATTAGAGAAAATAATTAACTTGCATTCACAAATGGGTTCTTGCAGCTTGATGAACACATGCCAGTTTTGGGTTCTTGGACGCAGTTCTTGTAGAGGTTTTTATCTTTCAAGAGAACCCCAAGATCGCGCATTCTTAGGAGATAACATGTAGAAGCCTCCAGGCTAGAAGCAATCTATAGGTAGTCAATGGGTAAATCTTTCCACTTATGGTACGTATCCCCTTCAGCGTACAGTGAATATTCACAGTTTTCGCGCGGATGCCGCACGGAGTTCTCCAGGGTCCACCTTTTTATCTCCCGTCAGCTGCGACCGAGTTGCCCCTGTCGTGGTAGGGTAATGAAGGATTGAAGTCACGTGCCCACAATTTCCAGTCCACATCGTCTAAATTCCACCCAAAATCTCCCCTCCTGGATTCTTTTCGACTGTCAATCCGCTCTCGCCAAACGCCCAACGACTAACTTCCAGCCGTCGTCCTCGCCCAACACCGACAAAATGGTCAAGGTTAACTCCCGTGAGTTCTTCTCTTCATCCGGAGCGCATCAATGCCGCACTCTTGTCGCGATCAATGTGCTAACTAAATTTCTCCGCAGTCGTCGCGTCTTCCCGACGCAAGAGCCGTGCCGCTCACTTCAAGGCTCCCTCTGACCAGCGCCGTGTCATCATGAGCGCTCCCCTCTCCAAGGAGCTCCGTGAGAAGTACAACGTGAGTCGAGCCGGAAGAAAATGTTCCATCTTCGTTCTGTTCAAGTGCTGACCATTCCAAAAGGTCCGCAGCATCCCCATCCGCAAGGACGACGAGGTCACCATCGTTCGCGGCTCCAACAAGGGCCGTGAGGGCAAGATCACCTCCGTCTACCGTCTCAAGTACGTCGTTCACATCGAGCGCGTCACCCGCGACAAGGCCAACGGCCAGTCCGTCCCCCTGGGCATCCACCCCTCCAATGTGGTCATCAACAAGCTCAAGCTTGACAAGGACCGTGAGGACATTCTGGCCCGCTCCAAGGTTGGCCGTGAGCTCCGCGCCAACAACAAGGTCACTGCCTAAGCGTGAATCTTGTGGAGAACAAAACAAAAAACCAAGACGACGATCAAACCTCCCTCCCTGGCGAGGACGAATTTTCTTTTTTACCTTCTCACACTCACAACATTCTCATCATGTGTGAGAGGATCTCAAAGGGCAAAAGTTGATGAGGAAATGGGCATATACTCCGGCGTTTTTGCGATACCTGCGTGCTTTGCTTCTAACGACGCGGTTCGGGTCTACGGCAGGGTAGATGAATTGAGAATTCTAGGGTTCTCAATGGCCATTTCACTCAACTTGGTGAAATGCTCCATGGGAGGTTTATCCCGAAGTCTTGACCTGCTCTCCCCACATGCATACCGCGAGAACCCTCGTGATGTCTGACGGGCGGCCGCTGCCAACGTCGCAATCGTAGGATGCTAACCCAACACCGGACGCAATCGATGCTTGTCCTGCGTAGACTGCAATTTCTGCACCGATTGTGCCCTTTTCAAAGGTACCTTGGATTGTAGAGTACCAACCGCTAGGATATCTCCGCGTCAACCACCGACCCATGGTTTTCGAGGTATACGACTGGCGGAGAGCAAACCCAGGAGGGCCCAACTACTATCATGAAGGGCCCTGCTCTCGCCTGAAGATTTTCGCCGAGTTGACAATGAGGCTGGAAATTTGAAGGTGAGGTACATGATGTAGCATTAAGACATGTTGATTCAAATAACAATACTAGATTTATTACTCCATTTCTCTATATGTGTCATTTGGCGTGCTTTTTTCCCCGTGGGTGCGCGATGCGCCAGGTGTCGTGTTCATAAGGACTACAATCTCAGCTAGATATTGGATGTCTGCCTAATCAATCAATCAATCAATCACACATATTTCGCATGCGATGACGTCCGGCTTCTCAAAAAACCAAAAGTTGAACCAATTATCAGCAAAGGTAATGCGTGAGCAAGAGTGTTCTAATCATACAAAGTCCGTCGATGGTCTCTAAACATAATGTTGTGTCCCGTACATTTGCAGCCATGTCCCTGATCCAGGATGATCCATATCTCAGATGCGTGCATCGAGGTAAACCCTTCCGTCGTCTGTCCATGACCGTTAAAAATCCTAACATATTGGGTATTCTAACACTGGTGTTGCTTGAACGCCTGCACGCCGGTCTTTCCGAGTGCTGTAAACGATAAAGTGTTGCTTGGATCAACCAAGCTGAAAGCCAGATTCGTTCAGGCTGGCGGTGCGGGAAAGGCATGCTTGTGACATAAAAGCATGCGAAAGAAGTCGTGCAGTAACTCATTCAAGTCGTAATCATGAAAGCGACGTCAGATGCTCATCGAGAAGCATCGGTATGCGGCATCAACAAAATGTGCCATGATCAAAAAAAGGTGAAGGTAGAGGTGGAGGATCTCTAGCGAGTAGAGAATCCGCGGTGGTTCTTGTCCTGGAAACTGACACTACGCAGCTGCTGCTCGAGGAGTTCAAGGGGAGGTCTGTTCTCTCCTCGCTTCTCTGCAACGGTGTTGGCCGATGGGACCTCGTTCGCCTCACCCAGTTTGGCACCAGATCCGCGGGAGTTGAGGGTAGTGTTCGCGATAGTAGGAGTCAGAGACGCGGTGGCATGGCCAGCATAGTGTGGGAGCACGCCTTGAGCTGTCATCGGGGACACCTTGCCAGCGACCACGTTGGCACTCGTCTTGCCCTTCTTGCGCATCGTAGACCAGATGTCGTTCGGGTGCTTGGTGCTAGGAAGAGGTCAGTCTAATCCAGAGTCGAAGCAGGGTAGATGTCAACTTACCTTCCGGAACGTTCCATCATACGACGGCCTTTGAAGAGCAGGCTGCCATCCTCATCGCCTGAGTCGTCCGACACCTTCGCTCGGGAGTTCTCGGATGAGATTCGAGTCTTCTCGTTGACCCTTCGACGGAACTCCAGATACCGTGGACTGGGCTGAGTAGCATAGGACTCGGAACGAGGAAGTTCAGAGGCAGAGCTACCACGAAGGGAATCTTCACCTCGATGCAGAGACTCGGAGCGGGTCGCCTCGTCAAGCCGGTTCCGGATAGCGCCCATGCCAGTTTGGTCAATGGCGTGGAAAGGATCGCTCTCACCAGTCTTGGATGACAGAGGTTTCGCCTCCTTGATGTTCTTGAGAGGGCTCTGGTTTGAGACGGCAGATTCAACAGTATCCGTGGAACTTTCCTTGACAGGAGAGGGAGGGTAGAAATGCTTGCCATCATACTTGGGAAGACCCTTCTGCAGGTGATGAGGAGCCTTGCCCCAAAACATGTGGCGAGCACGATGCTCGTCCTCGGTCAGCTCACGGTGGTAGGTGTAATCAGTGTCTCTGGCGGTTTCAGACTGGACCCCGGCGGGAAGCTTGCCAGTAAGGTAGGGAGTGCCATAGTTCTTTGCAGCCTCAGCCTTCTTGAAGAACGACTGCCAGTGGGTGCCACTCTTGGACATGAGCTGCTCGCGAGTCATAGGAGCGGACTCGGCAGGGACACCGGTCGCCAGCGAAGGGTTGCTCTTCTCAGCCCGGGGCTGGAAGGGCGGTGCCAAAGCAGCATTGACTGGAAGGCTCGATGGCTTCCTCTGTGGCCCAGGGTTGCCAGTCGAAGCATGGCTGGAACTCTTGACTGAAACAAACGTCGTAGCTGACTTGGTCGGGTTGTGTGCAGTCACAGATCGAACGTGAGGCCGTTCCCGAGTCGAATGGTTCTTCATTGCCGACGGTGGACCAGTTCGGATTGCAACAGGGCTTTCAGACTCCGCATCGCTGCGAGCATAGCCAGCTGACGAGCTGGAGAGGTTGTTGTCTTCAACCTCGGGGTACTTTCTGGCCTCGAAGTCCAGCTGAGTCAATAGCATCTGCTCAAAGTGTTTAATCTCGCGGCAAATGTTCTTCAGGCGCTCCTCCATGTCCTTGTGATCGATCTGGTGCTTGTTGAACCGAAGTTGGTCTTCGTGGTATCTTTTCTGGCTGCGAAGAACTTCAAGCTGCTTCCTTGTGATAGAGCTGGGGCGGATCGATGAGATTGGCGGGCTGACAGAGCCGGATCCAAAAGTCGAGTTGGTCGGCAAGCTGATTGGCGACAGCTCCGAACGGTGAGAATTGTCTTGACCATGATCCGCGGTAGTGGAGTGGAAATCACCGTCAGGGCGAGGTACTGGCTGACTGGCCATGGGCGGTGGCGCGAAGCCAAGTTGCGGCATCACGCTGATCGGATACATATTGTTTCCATGTGCAATCATCCACTGGCCGTTGTAGATGAAAGGCCGAGTGGGATCAAACTGCTCTACAGGGGAAAGCTGGATGGGCTTGACCTGTTCAGCGCTGACGTCGTTCTGCTTGACGAACTGAGCGGCATGGTTGGGTTGCTGAGCATGATGGCTGGGGGCAGGAAACTGGTTGTATGGGATAGGTGCCACATTGTAGCCCATGGGAGCAGCCATGAAAGGATACGCATCGGGTCTGAAAGCCATTCCAGGGACTGGGGCAGGAGGGTGAGCAGGCAGCATGGGAGCAAAATGCCCCCAACCAGGGGGTAGGAACGGATATGGGATACCCTCAGGCTGAATTCCATTTACAGGACGAGCATTGGAGGAACCATCTGCTGGGTTACGCTCTCGGGCCCATTTCGACGTCGGAGAATGAGGTCCTCGAGTGTTGGGGACGATTCGACCTCCAGCAGTGACTCGAACATGAGTAGGCGAGACGACTGAGTTGTAGAACTTTTGGAAACCCTCCGCCTTTTGAGCAGCGAGGTCCCCTGGCGCAGTGATGGGTCCTCGTCCATGCTCCGAGTCAGTTCGGCCTCGGTACTTGCGTTCCGAGTCGGTACCATCGAGCTGCTGAGCAGCGGCCCGACGGAAGCGGTCCTCCGACTCGCTGGAGGCATTCGAGTTCTCCTCGACAATCAAGGAGAGGGGGCGTGCCGATGCGGTGCGAATGATTTCGGCTGTTTCCATGGTTAGATCGGATCATTCAGATTGGAAGAAAGATACTTGCCCAGATCGAAGTCTGCGTCAACCCTGTCAGCGAGTCTGTTTCCAACATCCTCGTCAAGAGGTCCGTGTCGCAGACGCAACAACTCCCGAGCCGAGTAGGTTTGGAAGCTCATCTTGATTTTGACAAAGTCAAAAAGGTGTGGTCACCTGTAACCGAATATCGCTCTGGTCAGCAACTTTCTGGGCTTCTAGCTGTGATTTCAAGAACAAAAATGACCATGAGATCAATGGCGTGAAGCCATCTCCGAAGGTGGACGCAAGTGCAAGAGGCCGGTGGCAAGTACAGCAAAAGTAAGAATGAAAAAGGAGTGACGACTTACTCAAAACGTGCCAGTAGCAGAAAGTCGAAAATCAGTAGAACGATACAGACAGAACAGAGCCCTTGTTTCTCGGGCTTCCAAATCGGGATGGCAGTGCCTCCGGTCAACTGCCAAGTCGGGAAAGTCAACGGAGTAGGTCGGTGGTCTGTTGCTTTTGGGGAGTAAACTCTGGCAACGACGATGGCCGTGAATGGAAAACAGCGGTTGTGTAGTCGAACAAGAGAGTGAGGATGACAAGTGGAGGAGAAGATGAAAGGTTTTGATTCTGTGGAAGAGCGTAAGCAAGAGTTCGTCATTTATTTGTATGGCGAGGTAAGAAAAGGCAAGTTACCTGCTGTCCGAGGGATGGTTCTCGGGGAAGGAGCACTTTTCACTCTGAGGAAGGACAAGCGGACCTAAGTCAACAACAACTTAGATCTTCTGGCAGCTGCTACAGAAGAACGACACGAGGAAGCTGCCGTCAGTCAAGCTTGCTCGCTTCAAGTCAGGCGAAGTCGACTGTAAAAGACAAGACGGTGCCTTGTCAAGAGAAGGTGAGCAGATTGAAAGAATAGTAACCACAGGCCCTTAGGTGAGGAGTTCTCTTAGAAAACTTGAGGCTCAGGGAATTGATCAGGGGTAGGAGGATGCTCTGCTCGGGGTCAGAAGATGTCGACTTGGAAAGACGAGGAGGTGTCCTACCTATGAAGTCTGGGCAGACCAAGGCAAAATAAGAGTAGAAGGAGAATGATTTCACAGGCTCTGAAGGTAAGGATACGTGTAAGGAAAGTTGAGCGTGTGCGAGAGGACACGAGGCTTGAGTGAACGAGTAAGAGGAAGTATGCTCTGCTTGAGGTCAGAAGAGGTGAGCCGTGAAAGGCGAGGCGGTCTCTTACCTAAGAAGCCCAGCAGACCAAGGCAGAAGAAGAGTCAAGGTAACCACAGGCTCTCTTTCCTGTGGGTGAGGAGATCTCTGAGAAGACACGGAGGTTAAGGGGATGTGAATAAGAGGGAGGATGCTCTACTCGAGGTCAGAAGAGGCCGGCAGTGAAGGGCGATGAGGTGTCCTACCTAGACAAGCCCGGAAGCCCCAGGCAATAGAAGAACAGGAGAAGCTGTAGGCTCTCAAGGGAGGGCAAAGAAAGGTATGAGGATACGCGAGGTTCAAGTGAACGAGTAAGGGGAGTTGTGCTCTGCTTGTGATCAGGAGAGGCGGACCATGAATGACGAGGTGATTTCTTACCTAAGAAGCCTGGTAGACCAAGGCAAAACAAGAGTGAGGTCAAGCTACAGGGCCCTAAGATGAGGAAGTCTCCGAGAAGACACGAGGCTCAAGGGAATGTGAGTTGACAGGAGAAGTGTGCTTCTCTGCTCGAGGCGAGAGGAGGCACACCGTTGGTGCGTATCGTGGTCTCGTACTTCTGAAACAGAAGTAGTAGAAGAATGTGAGATATATGCGAATATGAAGAAGAAAAGAAGAAACGATATCAAGTGCCTTTGGAGGACTTGACAGCGTTGGGAGGGGTGTGGTGGTGATGCGTTCGCAAGTGAGTGGTGCGTTGGTAGTGTGGAGTTTGCAAGAGAATAACTTCAGGAACTCTAAGTGTGGTTTTTATTTACGAAAACACGCGTGCGGTACGCGTTTGCAAAACACGCTATAGCCCTAAGGATATATAGAATATGCGTCTAAGGGACTGGATAGTCTAAAGGCGGTCATCCTCGTCGAAATATGTTGTTTAATGCGGGCCCCAGGGTGACGATGGCGGCAATAGATGGCAGTGAATAGGGGGGACCATCGCTACAGTTACAGCCAGTCCAATGGCATATCACCCCTGACCAGACCTTGTACTTCCCTGGACCATAGCAATGCTTTCTTCAGTGATGTTCTAGTGGCCGACGACACTTGTCGATTAGATTTATCAAAGTGTCTCTACAATTACATGGTATTAATCCTCATTGTCACATTCATTACATCTAGTGATATCTGTAATATGACTGTAAGTCGACCAGAGGGCCACTTGGCGATTGGATTCCCCCTAGTGTCGTGCAATTGTACTGTGGGTGCTCCCCTTCTCACTCGTTGTATCTTGAAACACCTGCAGATGTTGCTATAAGTCGTCAAGGGCGCCATGTCGATGATTTCCAGGTATCATATCTATAATTCTTTCTTTAAACATCTGGCTATCGACATTATGTTCTTGCTTTCCATGTTTATAGATGTTTGTCCAAGTCTAAACGAGGTTATATTCATTTCATTGAACACAGTGGGTCACAGTGTTGGAGGTAGGAGTGCGGCGTTCGCTGGACAGACGAAGAGACGTGTTGGTGGCGATGAGATTGTCGTGCGGTTGGCGTTGGCATCGTCTTCCATGGATTTGTTTACCTTGAACACAAACTTACCGGTGATCATGGCAGACGTAAAGGCATGGGCAACCCGTTGGCACTCGACAACGACATAAAACATTATTGTCTTCCATTCAATTCCACTTCTTCAGGTTCGAATATACTTGTCAAGAACTCTAGAAATATTCTGCCCTTCGGACATTGTGGCCGTTCGTGGAGTCCCGCGTTTGAAATTGAAAGTACTAGGGCATCGCAAAAACAAAATCGTGTCGTCCTCAGACTGTGAGACGATGGTAAACGGCATCCATTGTGGCTTCGCGTTGTTGGGTTGGGGGTTCTTCCGTTTGGTTTGGGCGGAAAGTCAACGAAAAAGGGGGATTGAAATTCTGGAGTTCAGCAAGAATAGCATTATCAGCCTTTTGGTGACATCGAAATAGACGAACCAAAACAAACAAAACGGAAGGATAAATAATGGCTCATCTCAAATTTCATGGTCTAACCGGCCTGCCGTTTGATGATATCCGGTGTTGAAGATGGTCGGAGCTGGAAATGCAGGACAACACGACGGCGGTCTCTGTTCGCATAGGTGTGGGGACCGTTAGAATATGTCCAACCCAATGCCAAGGTAACATGCAAAGTCGTGATGTATTCATTGTCCGTGTGGCGTTGGTGTTTTCCTCCTTTGCTGCCGATGGCGAGGAGAGAGTCGATCGACAACTTCAAAGTCGTTCTATCATCTTTTCTCACTCCTCCTCCTCAATCCAGATGGACGCTACTCACTGCTTCTGACCGAGCCCGATGCCCTTGCCCTTCGTTGTCAGGACTCGGATCATAAGAGGTCTGGTCCGGTATACCAGGGCGCAGAAGATGCGTCCAGCCAAATCGGCCGATAGTCAACACTCTTCCCCACGACCAACGTCAAACCTGGCCCGGCCCGTGTTCCCCAGCTCTCGGCTTATGCCCCCTAGCGGTGGTGGACCGATGCAGCATGATAAGTACCAAGGTGGTATGATCTTCTCCGCCTGGTGCCAAATTGTCTTTTGCGGTGGCTAACGATGCGGGTGTGGAGGTAGTGCTCTGAATACTGCATCGACGATAGAGTCCCTGAAGCAACATTCGTGCCTCGGCGGTGGGAGCAAGCAGAACGCCCGCAGAAATCCTTCATCCCCCATCCATTTGGAGCTCCGAGAGCCAAGTACGTGTATTCGTTGGGGAGGGCTTGTTGAAGAAGAAGCCGAGATCTGCTACCGTGTTGTTTCGTCGCTCGACGTGTGTGTAGGGAGGAAGAGATGACCAAAGTTTCATGCATACAAGTGTTATTCGCACAAGACTCTCGTACCGAAAGAGGCAAAAGGATGGTGTGAAGGGGCGGCTTTCCAACTGTCTTGGGGGAGGTCCAGCCACGACTCGAGGATGCGCTACCATCTGCAGGCTGCCTGTCGATGGTCTTGTCTAAGGCGAACGAGACCCAGCGGGAGGGTTGCTTGCAAAGGCCATTGGCTTCGAGAAGCTCGTCGAAGATGCAGGGCTAGGCGAGCCACCGGGGCTTAAGACAACGGTCAAAGCCTCGGGAGGAAGAGGCGTCTGCAAAGCTGAGCAATGCGAGACGTACGTAGTAAGGCCATTGATGAAAGGCTACGCGGTGGTCAAGTGACATTGTTGGCGGTTTGGATCTAGAACACCAAGACTAGGCGTCGTATTACAGAGGTACCTAGTGTGTGTGGTTCTGGGGAAAGAAGCACGCGGTGCTATCCATCACGGGAAAAAGGGAGACGGCTAATTCACAATTATTTGCCTTTGGCCGTGATCGATTCGGCATTCAATGCTCAATGTTTTGTTGCTGCCTAGGTGTGAGCTCGCAAACTGTAACGAGGAAAACCGTTGAAATAGCAATTAGAAGCTGTGAAGGTGGGAGGTGGATGAGATAAAAGAGCCTCGGTTCATTCATGATGGAAACCCGCTCTGTCCGAGGTTCTTCGACTCCACATGTCATGTTCCGCCCGCGCCGCCACCACGGCCACAGCTCATAAAGACGTCGTCTTTTACCATAGCAGAGCTGCGCGGGTTTTATCTTGAGAGGACGACAAGGCGAATTACCGGCATATCTGTCGTCCAAGTCGCATAACTCCCCCACTTCAGACAGTGAGTGAGGCAGTTACCCCTCCACCCTCCATATCTTGTGATGCCCACACGATGTGCCCCTCCACACCTCATCACAAGCAGCCTCGACGCCGCCAGCCAGCAGCAGGGCACCACCCCCATGGAAATCCCCTGGATCTTGGGATTCGTGCTTTCTTTTTCGTCCTGTAGCACCCGTCAGTTTACGTCACCGGCTTTGGTTGCACAACTCGCCCGTTGATAGGTCACACAGTGGGGGTGATTATTTCAGGTTGTCATGATGCATTCTCCCACGCCATGCTACGCCCTGAGATTCGCGCCCAACGGGTGATTGCCATCCAATTCAAATTCACAGAAGAGAGCATGAGGGCGAAATCCTTCCTGCTAAGCTGATTTGCCGGCAAACCGGGTATTGTACGCCTCCTCGGACCTCTCTCCTCTCGTCCCATAGCATGCCCCGCATCTCCGTCCTCTTCCTCCGTACAGGAGTAGCTTTACCCCGCCGTCAACGGAGATCGCGCCAACGAACGTGCAAGACGCCAAACGAAAGCTATCCGTTTCACGGGGCTGACGGAGAGGGTCTGGGCATACGGGGTTTGCCGTGCTTCGGCGTTGCGGAGACTAAGATGGGATTCACCAACGGGAGTTGCGTATGTGGGTGGGCTCGCTGTCTTGCGCTGCCCGGTCTTGGGGACCAGTCATGGGCGTATGCTGAGGCTGAAGTTCCGATAAGACGAGTACTAAAGATGGACGGATCGCCCCTTGTTTTGTAGCAATGCTGGCTTTCTCATTGAGATCTATTCCATTCCATTAGAAGCTCTCCTCCAAGGCTCTAGCTCCAAGCTCCACACAGAGTTACCGAGGTCTCAACTACACAGCCGAGTCTCAACAATTGCACATTATTTGACTCTCAACGGGCTTCAGTCTCACATTCAACTGTAAATTATCACCACGGTACCCAATTGTGTGTTCCCTTGCTCATCACTCAATTTATTAGCCTCAATCTTCCAAGCTTCATCTTACTGCCCTGAACAACCACAACGAACAATGGCTCCTCTCACCCCTCACTGGCAGCAGCCCTCCCACCCTGACATTCAGGAAGTCGTCGTCGTTAAGGCCGAAGAATTCACCACAAAGAGCATCTCCCGCGTCTCTCTTCCGTCCTTTGCCGTCTTTGCAAAGTTCGACTTCCCCCCTTGCACCCCGGCCAATGAGCCTACATACGCTACCGTCCAGACTGGCCGTGACACCCACCTCAACTTGAACAGCGATCTGCTGTACATCAACCACTCGTGCGAACCTACTCTCGTTAGTTGACCTACTCGAAGGAGATCCCGGCTGTTGAACGGCCCCCTCCCCTTGTCGAGAGGGACTGCTTGGTTAACATGTATAGCTCTTTGATGTGAGCAACTTCAACATCCTTGTTGGGCCCAAGGGCCTCAGGGCTGGAGATGAACTCACTGTCCGTCTACTGCCCCATTGTTGAACTCCGGTTCTTTGACTTACACCCAACTAGTTCTTCTACCCCTCTACCGAATGGCACATGGCCCAGCCCTTCGACTGCCTCTGCGGAACACCCACGTGCCGCGGCCGCATCGCCGGCGCTCGCGATATGACTGAAGACCAGCTCGACGGTGTCTGGCTCAACGGCCACATCATCCAACTCCTTGCCGAGCAGCGAGCCGCCCGTGCCGCGCTCTCTGCCGACCCCACCGTCAACGCCCTCCGCGATGCCGTTGTTCACGCCGAAAAGGTCCTCGAGGCTGCCCGTCTGGCTTTGCGTACTTACGCCGGTAACGCGCATGCCCAGAACGGAAACGGCACCGTCGCGCCCAAGTTCACTAATGGTGCGCTCGGTAAGGTTGCTGGATCGGAGCATCGTGGCCCGACTTCTCGTGAGCTGAGCGGTGAGATGGGTGGTGATACTATCCGCGTTTAAAGGGGGAAGGCTGCGGCGACAGGAAGACTCAACGGCTGTGACTGAAAGACTTTTCTGCTGTTGGAAGACCTATCGGTGCTGGGGGAGGAGTAGATAGAAGACATATTCGTTTCTAAAGGTGCCGTTTCGAGTTGGAGCTTGGTGAAATCAGGGCTCTGTTCTTCGGGTCATAGCTGAAAAATAATGAGCCAAACCATCATTGTCCGCCCGCCTCCTCGAAAGGGGCCAACATCCATTTTTCCAGTTTCCAACGTTGAACTATTATTCTGCCGTCATAACTCCTTGAAATACATTCCAAAAGTCAAAGGTTGATCATGTCAAATACTATCCGTCGTTGAAACAAATGAAGCCGTCACGCCCATTCCAGTATATCATGAAATATATTATCCTGCTCATTTCTTCTCCTTAGAGTCCTTCCAGCGACTCCATGCACTGCGGCCCTTTTCAGAGCCGGCACCGCCGCTGTACTTGGCTTCCTCCTTCTCCCACTCGGCCCGTTCCATGCTGCGGCGTGCCAGAAACGCACGTGCAAACTTCCACGCCTCCGTGTCAGCCAGATTCCATGCCTCGAGCGCTGCTCGCAGCCGTGTGTCGGTTGTTAACTTGGTCAAAGTTACAATCCTCTTGGCTCGGTCCAGGAGAGCTCGCTCCTTGGCCTGCTGTTCTTGTGGAGATAATTCCTTCTCCTTGGGAACTTCTTCTGGTTTCGGCTGTGGCTTCTCGGGTCTATTATCTGCCTCATGTTTATCTGTGCGCTTTGCCCTCTTTGACTTGTCGCCCTTTGACTTTTCATCTTTGGGCTTCTCCTCTGCCTTTTTAGCTTCGGGCTTGTCTGCTGCTCCTCTGCCTTGGGGAATGCGGAATCCAAAGTGCCACTCAAGGTCCTGGGGGACTTCAGTCTCGGCCGTCAACCAAAGCGCATGGGCGGAGGCATGCTTATCCGCCACGGCCTGCTTGAAGCGCATAATCCGGAGATTGCTCGACACTTTTCCACCCAGAAGTCCCTTGGTGATGGTCTCAAGCCAAGGGTCGCGAGGGGCCTCCTTACGAATCCAGGACACATCGATTCTCTCCCGGAGACTAGACAGTGTGGCCAAAGTCCAAGGATGAGGGACCGTTCCGATGGCATATGTACGACTCGAGTTCTGGTACTGCTCGGGGGTGTTGACATTCATGGCCGCAGTCCCTGCAGCGCAGTGTTTGCATCCGGAAAGACCGGGAGGGCATGATGAGGGGATGGGGTTGTCAGGACAGGAAGCCAGCGAGTTGGCAAGTTTGACAGCTGGGGCGACCATGCCGGTGGTATGCTTGGGGAGGGGCTTGAGAACCTCGATACCGTCGGGGAAGCTGCTCTGCCAGGCGGTGTGTAGGTGAGCATTGACCAGCCTGTTCAGAGATCCTAGCCCCCTGGCCCGTCCATTAGTGATGCTCTCGTGAACCTTGGAATATTGCTTCTTAATTAGCTCTGGGCTGTAATGTGCCAGCGACCCTGGTGTTTTGTCCGTCTTGAACACATCTTTGGGAGCTCCATCGATAACGCTCTTGGCGGTCTTCAAGCTAGGGGAATCCATCACCTTTCGGATAACTTTGGTAACATCCTCCTTTTGGCCAACGATGAGCGCACTGTCAAGACCCTTCCATTTGGTCAGGCCTGGATATTCTCCCCTTCGAAGGAAGGACAAGAGGGTATCTTCGGCGAGAGCCATTGGGAACAGGGTATAGTCAGCCAAGAGGCCAGTGCCCATAGACTCCCAGGCCAGCCACTTCATCAGGTCTGTCTTTAGCTCAGGTTGCACCTCGAGTCTTTGCAACTCCTGGAATGTTGGGTTATTCATGGCCTCGGAAGCGCCCAGGATGGTCGGCCGGAAGCCTTGCGCCCACCAAGCGCGCCGCCATGTCAGAAGCAGGTCGCTTTCAGCATCCTTCTCTTCTCTTGACTTCTTGAGCGTGGCATCGTAGTAACAGTAGATGAACGGACGCTCGCGGAGCGGCGGAAGAAGAGCTCTGTCTTCGTCAAGAGTAAGGGAACTGGAGAAAGGCACGGACAGCCACTTCCAATCCGCCCACCAGGAAGAGCCCTGATATGAGTCCTGGGCTCGAACCGGGGGTGGGTGTGAGGGCCCACGGAATGGATTCAAACCGGACATGCCCTTGGTGAGGGATTCTCGAAGGCTTGTAACAGAGCCTATGCTCTTCTTAGGTTCGTTTTCCTTCGAGGCATCGTCCGGAGCGGTCACAGGGATGGCAGTGGGTGAAAGAATGGTGAATGTTGTATAGGCGAAGACGAGGGCGGCGAGGACGAGATAAGTCAGACGGCGAGACGCAAAGCGCCGCTGCCTGCCGTAGAAAATGTTGACCACCATTATGGACAAACGGCAGAGAAACCAGAAGCAACACGTTTGGTTGGAGCGAGCAGGATTTATTCAGTCGTCGAGGGAGCACGAATGAAGGGCATCGAACAGGAATTGGTCGGGGCGTGCATCAAGTCTCACGGTTAGACAAGCATTTCGAGGATAGCGAGAGGACGCGATAGCGATGCTGTAGCAAGCACAGGAACAAGAATGGCCGGGGGCCGGTTTGAAGGAGTAAATCACTTGCAAAACGAGGGAGGGGAAGTTGTCACGAGAAATGCTGACAACGAGCTGTCGTGATCCCCTTATTGGAGTTTTGCAGGGATGCCCATGGAGAGTGGGTCGACAGGGGAACCACGCGTTGCCGAATCCAGCCTGGATCAGGTGACGTTGGGTGGTTGGGGAAGGTATTTGGGCTTGTTGTTCCTACCTACCTTAGATACTCGACAATTCAAGTGCAATTCATCAAAGAAGTAAGGTAGCGTTCAATGGATGCTACAGGCTATCGTGGATCGCTGATAACTCATCGACGAGCATCTGACAGTGGAGATTCTGACATAGCAGCTTTAGCACGTTCAGTAACAACTAACAAAGGCCCACCCAAGGGCCATGTACGGAATACTACGTCACTGCGTCTAAAGTGAGGTGTGGGCCCATATGTGCAAGAAACGCTCCATCGACCTAAAACCTAGCGTAGGTAGTCTTGGTGTAAGGCTTCTTTCTTGCAAGATGCATGCCGCATTTTGGAAGACTCTCTTCATATTCTCCACTGGGGTCAAGTGTGGATCAGTTCCATTTTCATTGCCCCGGCCGCTAAATCGACGCCAGTGGTAGGGCTGATTTAGGCTACCTACCTAGTCTCTTGCAACAGACAAAGTGATCATCATCAATGCTGAAAATAAATCATGTGCGTCCTTTGACACAAGCTCTACTTTATCTCCCAGAGTTTTTGTCTTTCCTCCTTGTATACCTGCCAATTAAGCTCTGGAGTCTTCCATTGATGAAAGAAGCCTTTCATAGGTAGGTACCTGGGTTGGGGCCGGGACGGGAGGGACGGGAGGTAGCCAACAGCGCAAGAATACCTTACCTAGGTAGGTACCTACCTACCTAGGCAGGTACCTTATGGATGGCCAAACACAGTCACCTACCTTAGGTAGGTAGGCAGGCACCGTTGCCTCACGGCCTCCTCCGCCTTCCTCCCTCCCTTCAAGTAACACCAACAAAAAAAGTCATCTACCAAAGACTGACGTCCAAGCATCTCCTTATTACGTTCATAGAAGCGGAGTCTGCTTCGCCCTGCAACGAAGCTCATGGTCAAAGCCAAAGCCAAAGACGCTGTGTAACCTTCGCGCTCGTGGCCTGCGTCTGCCAACTTTCTCTCCGCTATATATTTAGATATCTGCCACCTGCGACCACCTGCGACCACCTGCGGCCAAGCACTTTATCTGATCAACATCAAAAGCCAGGGTTGACTCATCAATCTGTCTTCACTTGGGCACCTCGATTCATCGCTCGCCCCCGCCTCTTCATACCACTACTCTGCATTCAGACGTGAGGGTTCCCATCGCCTCGTCATTATCTTCATCACCCTTAGAGGAGATCTGGACCTATTACTTTTTCTTTAGACGAGTTTTATTCTCTTCACACGCCTGACCGACGTCCTGCTTTCTGACCTCCACGTCGGGGCTATACGCTGCGACCAGCGGCTACCAAGGCTAGATAGTCATGGGTCTCAAGCAGTTCAACATCGACCTGAGGGCTGCAGCATCTAGCTACTTTCAGCGCGTTTCCAACGTGCGGAGGGGAGATTCCGATGGAGAGATCGTGTTCACATACACGCCGGACGGGGACGGGAACGAAGACGGACAGCCTCCTATCGAGATCCAAGCTCTTGTGACAGGTAAGATCCCCTAGTTCCTCTGTTACGCCCACGAATATTTCCTGTCTCTATGTAATGGTTATGAAAACATAATCATAAAATCGCCAGAAATCTTTTCATTATGATGAGTTCTGGATGACTTACTCTCTAGCATCATGTTGAGTTTTGGATAATTGTTTGACGGGGATTCAAGCCAGCCAGCGTGTTAACATGACTTCCAGATGCCGACTCCTACCCGAAGCACGGAGGCTTCCTTATCTTCACTTCGTCAGAGGTCGCAGTCGCACAAAATCTAGATGGATGGCTTCAGGATATTGCTGTCCTCTCCGAAGGCAAGAGCGTGATGGACATCATCTCTTTAATCTCTAGAAAATTGACCACCAAGTTGAACTCGCTCGTTTCGCAGATGTCTGGTATCGATGATAGCGAAGAAGAAGTTGGCGACTCTGCATTGGACGCCGGGGATCATTCAAGCTGTTACGACGACGACGACGAGGCGGAGGAATATCAGATTGACATCGATCCTTTGCCGCCTAGAAGGCGGGCCTATGCAACTGGAATTAACCACCCGGAATCAACGCTGCGCTTGAAGCGCCATCTGCGAGAAGCAAAGAAAGAAGGCCTCCATATTTCGATTCCTTTCACCAAGAAGATTGATGAGTCCTTTGGAGTTTTGTCACTCTCCATCCGTGTCTCAAAACTCGGCATCCCCGAGGAGGCCCTGGAAGCTTGGGACCTGAAGCCATCGGAGTACGCGGTCATGCTGATCAAATTACCCATGGGATACCCTTCTGTATCCGATTTCCTCCACCTTCCCTCCGATCAATCAACGGTACAGTTCAAGTTCGGCAAATGTGCTAGCCCTAGGCCGTCTTATCATGCGATGAGACGAACCTTTGATCCTAACGATGGCGGGGAGCCTGAGCCACCAGCTGGCGAACACGAAGATAACCACACTGGAGTTTTCCTGCCTTTGTACATGTCGGCGTCTCTGGATTCGCTTCTCAACCAGGAGTTCCCAAGTCTTCTGCGACTTCGACAATCCGAAGGCGTTTCTTGGGACCAGGCCCAGGCAATCAAGTTCAATCTAAGTAGAGGCGACCACCACAAAAGGAACTCTGGCTTATCGAATCACGTCAAAGCGGCGGAGAGTGACCTTGTCGATTGGTTCGGGCTCGATTTCCTTCGACGCGACTGCATCTCAGCAGATGCTAAAGATCTCAACATACTCCTTGTTGCGATGCAATTCGGTCTCCAAAGGCTGATAAAGTGCACGAAATACTGCATGGTTTGCCATCAAAAGACCGACGGCGAGTTTGAAGCTGTCAAACCCTTCGTTTGCGG
This sequence comes from Fusarium cyanostomum, assembly GCA_014824385.1. NCBI lineage: Eukaryota > Fungi > Ascomycota > Sordariomycetes > Hypocreales > Nectriaceae > Fusarium > Fusarium cyanostomum. Next base: position 33,093 of record JABCKW010000015.1, on the reverse strand, counting down.
AAACCTGCTCTGCCTCTATCAGTACCTGTCTTTAGGGTTTGGTCAGAGTATCGAACACGAGATCATCAACAACCCCTATGTTGTCGACCTTCTCGTTAGCTTCTTCTACGCCGCGGCTTGCAGCCATCGACTTCGCGAGTTCCCTCGGGGTTTGGGATTGAAATGTGTCGATACTGGATCCGCCTGGAGTCCATCGGAGCATCTTGATGTGGAGGTGTGCTTCAAAGACAAGATGATCAAGTTCGACAGCACCGACTATGCCTCTTACCGGCAGATCAGAGAAGGTCATTTTGTACTTCTGGTTATTAAGGGAATAGACACGATGCCATCAGCGTCTATCTTGCGTGGAGGTACGTGGGCCCTATTCACAGACCGACCCAAAGATATCCCTATATACTAACAATGCGGTAGGCCTCGAAAGACATACTTGCATGATCGAATCAATCAATAGCACAGATTACACCTTTCGAATTGTTGCAACACACACGGGGCCCCTCAACGTCCAATTACCACCAGAGAGTGAACGGAAAACTAACGCCACGCACCCTAGCTCAGACTGGGTCAAAGCCATGCTATTCATGCACATCCATGACGTTGATGAACTTGAGATGGTAGAGCGCGATCAAACCCTCATGCTCATGACCCATTGTATTCCACCTATCCAGGAAATGCGGAAGTACCTCATGGGGAGGCCAGGACGCCGCCTGTCCTCCTGGAAGCGCATGGACACCTCGACTATCGCCCTTCTCAATTGGATTGTGGCATCGAACCGGTCTTTTATCGTTCAAGACGCCCCAATACCCGGTTCATCCCCTCAGGGTGATGAACCAGGCACAGTGATCTCCAACCTCGTCCAAGGCATGGATGAAGGCTGGATGCAATTCCGTTTTGCCCAAGGGTCACCGGAGAAGGAACAGGTTTTCCTCAAGGAGCTGATGCAGCTTAGAGGATCCAACGGGCAACAAAAACCCCACCCTAGCCTTTTTGCGTGGCACGGAAGCCCGCTTGAGAACTGGCACAGCATTATCCGTACTGGCCTCGACTTTTCGATGACCCAAAATGGGCGGGCTTTCGGCAACGGTGTTTACTTCAGCAAGGACTTCAATACCAGCCACGGGTACTCCAACCGTAATCTTATATCATCCCCTTCGGTAGGTCTTTCTAACCAAGTCAGAAACCCTCTTCTAGAATCAATCATACGCCTTATGAGGAGCCTCACATTAAGACCAAACTTATGAGGAGCCAACACAATTATCAGGATAGTCTTGGTGTGGGGCCTCTTATAAGATGTATGATTTGATTTAGTAAAGGGCCCTCTAATATCCTAAATGACCTGTGTTGCTCTTATTTTTGATACGGTTGGCTGACATGATCTTCACAGGCTTTTACGTGGCCGAACTCAGAATTGAGAGCTGTCAACGCCATCAGCATCTGTGAAATCGTCAATCAACCCGACAAGTTTGTTTCGACAAGCCCACACTTCGTCGTTAACAAAATCGAGTGGATTCAGTGCCGTTACCTTTTTGTTCAAGTCAAGCAGCCTTACACACAAACCAACCTCCCATCCTCGAAAGCGCTGGCCCGCGATTCCACGGGATACCTTGAACAGGACCCGTATCACAGGTTGAAAGGCTCTCAAAGCCAAGAGATTAAGATCCCGTTGTCAGCAATTCCGGCTACGCGCCGGCGTGCTCTCGGGCAACAGGCCATAGATGATCCACTGGGTATAACCAAGGAGAACCCTATCGTGCTCGACGAAGCCGGTAATGATAACTCTGTCGAATTGGACGGTGATGATCTCGACGACCTTTTGGCTTCGGATGACGAAGATGGCTCGAGACCAATGGAAATGGTGCGAAAACGACGACGAACTTCCACGGACTCGGGCCTGGGAGAACTACCACCATCTAAGCTAACCACGGCGATGCAGGACTCAAAGAATGGTCGGCTGCAAGCTGGGAAGACTACTACTTTCCAGCCCGGTACCCTTGACCTTGATTCCCTCCCGAAACTCATCGAGCCGACCTGGGCGTCATCATCCCCTGTGGCCCTCCGCGCCCTCAATAGAGAGGTCAAAGACCTTCAGAAGAACCAGTCAAAGAGTGACCTCGCTACTTTGGGGTGGCACATCGACTTCGAGAAGCTGAACAATCTTTTCCACTGGATTGTCGAGCTTCACAGCTTTGACGAGAACCTCCCACTTGCACAGGACATGAAGCATGCCGGCTGCTCCAGCATCGTTCTTGAGCTCCGCTTCGGCGCCTCATACCCGATGTCGCCGCCTTTTGTCCGTGTCGTCCGTCCACGCTTCCTCCCCTTTGCCCAGGGCGGGGGCGGGCACGTCACCGCTGGCGGCGCCATTTGCTCCGAGCTGCTCACCAACTCGGGCTGGTCGCCCGCTCTGTCCCTCGACAAGGTGTTCCTGGAGGTGAAGATGAACCTCTGCGACATGGAGCCTCCGGCTCGCCTCGAAAAATTCTCTCACCTTGGGAATATAGACTACAATATCATAGAAGCCGTCGATGCATTCCGCCGTGCAGCGACAGCTCATGGATGGCAGATTCCTTCGGACCTCGAGATGATCACTGCCATGACCACCCGGCTTAAGTAGTGGGCAGCAAGAGAGAGCATTTTATGCGTGCAAGAGCACCGCTCATCTGAGCACTTTCACATCAGGGCCTAAGGGCTTTCACATCATTGCCTGACGGCTTCGCATCAGTCTAGGCCCTCTCCCTTTATTCTTATTTCACTTCTCAACCCTGCATCTTCTTTTATTTTCCATCCTTCTACATATTATTCTAATGGTTTGATGGAAAAGCATTGGTATGGCGTTTGGAGTGGCGAACTGGTATTTTATAGACAGGCGGATGCTCATGATGTACGAATGGACTAAACCGAGTTTTTTTGCCCTCAAAATTTAACACAACTTCATACTTGTGACATGGCCACTGACTAACTGGACACTGTGAGACAAAACTTCGTTCAACTTTTTTTATTATTGTTTCTCATTATTTAGCAGCATCGCCATTCGCAAGGCTAGCTCGCCTCTGGCCTAGGCTCCCTTCATAGCACAACCAACACCTAGACCAGCACCTCCATGTCTATACTTTTCGGTTGATCCAAAAATCTACGTTTCGATTTTACTTCTATGCAATTGTAGACTTGCGATATGAGAGAACCAAATCTCGAAAGGTCCTTGTTTGTTTCTCCGCACCATTTACCTTTATCCAGCTAGGGATAAGAAGGCAGCTACTAACCCTCAAGGAGGTTTTCGTGATTTTGTGTGTAGCAAAAAGAGCCAGGGGAAAGAAAAAGGAAAAGGGAGAGGTAGGGTCAAGGTTAGGGAATGGATGAGATTGTGCAGCACAGCAGAAAGCAAGAAACCCCGTCCTCCGATCCGCGCTGCAACCGCTTCGACCAAAACCCTTCCTTCCATAGTCTCCTTTGCACACATATGCGTGCTGTTCCAAGTATCTCGTCAGGATACATTCTTGGGGAGTGAAATGGAAAAAATATCGAAAAAAAGCAGCGAACCGAGCCGTGGTGGATGGGACATGCAACAGTGTACGAGAAGCTCTCCGATAAACTCCAAAAAAAACATCCTAGATCAGAGAATGCCGCAAGACGGGGTTGAGTCTCGCGACGAGGATAACTTGAGCGGAACGCGCCTTTGCAGGGTCGTTCAATAATAAGGATACCGACAGCGATTGGGTCCTTCTCGTCCATGCGGAGGATAACGCCATTGGGTGGTTGGTTGATTTGGTGATGTGACAAACCGTGAGTATGATATGGGCTTAGTTGTGCTGGAAGAGCACACTAATGGACTCGCCATGGTGGACGCGGCGGATGGCCTCGGCGAAAACGGGGGAAATGTCGATCACCTCGAGCTTCGGACATAGGCGGCGGTGCTCGGCTTGAGGCACCGAGTTTGTGACAAGCATCTTGTCGATGGAAGAAGCGTTGATGCGAGCGATGGCGTCACCACTGAAGACTCCGTGGGTGAGAAGAGCGTACACTTTCGTGGCACCCTCCTTCTTCAGAAGCTTGGCGGCGCGTGTGATGGTATTACCGGTATCGATAATGTCGTCGACCAGGATGCAAATACGGTTTGCGACATCACCGACGAGCATCATGCTGGCGTTGCGATGCTCGGTGAAGCGAATAGGACGTCGTTCCTAGAGGTATGGTATGAGTTTTGAACAGGAGGGGGCAGTACAGAGATTATCATAGCTACCTTGTGAATCAGGGCAAAGTCCGTCTTGAGGCTATCGGCAATGAGGGTTGCTCGTTTCGCACCTCCGGCATCGGGGGAGACAATAACGGCGTTTTGGTAGCCGGGAATTTGCGCCTGGATGTAGTTCTGGATTAATGCCTTGCCGTAAAGGTTGTCGACAGGAATGTCGAAGAAGCCCTGATATTGAGGGTCATGCAGATCCATGGTGATGATGTGGTCGGCACCGGCGCAAGTGAGCAGGTCGGCGACGAGAGTGCCAGCCTGAGCGATCCACTGCTTGTAGCCCGGCTTGGGCTGGAAGGCGGAAACAGTGGTCTGATTCACGAAATCGTGGGTGGTATAACTCCTCTGGGAAGAGGTTGAACCCTCTGGATGGTGGCCACGGGGGTTAGACGTGGTGCTGGAGGTGGTGTCCGAACGACGAGGGGGGTGAAAGTCGCCATTGGTGCCATTGACGCCGTTGACGCCGTTGGTGATGGGAGCGGTCGAGCCATTGGTGCCATCATGTGCGATGAACGTCTTGGAGAGTTTCTCGGTCAGGTTGTTGACGCCATTGAGTAGGCCGGCAGACCTAGGGGCACCGGGACGAGGCGTAGGAGGAACACTTTCGAATGTGTAATCTTGCTTGCTGCCTCCTGTAGGTTGCGACAAAGGAGCGCCAGCTTTGTTGTAAGGCCAGTCAGGCTGTCGAGAGTATGGGAAGAGGGGCACCACGGCAGTGACTCGCTTTGCGGAGCCAGTTTTGCAGGCCGAAATCATGATGCAGAGGTCAATGAGGTTGTCGTTGACATTGCCAGATCCGGACTGGATGATGTAGACATCTTTGCCGCGAACAGAGTCCTTGATTTCGCACCGGCTCTCGCCTCCAGAGAATTTTCCGAGGATGCGGTTGCTGGGGGGAACACCCAGGATGTGGCAGACGTTGTCTGTGAGTTGGGGGTGGGAATTGCCTCCCAGGACAACGATATTGCGCACCATGATGATGGTGAAGATGTGATTCGGTTGAGGTTGGAGAGGTTGTCGTCGGCTAGAGAAGCAAAAAGTTTTGAGTGCGGCGGCGGACGGAAGCGGAAATGGGTGTGGAGGGGCCGAATCGGAGGGACGAGCAATTCGGAGGCAGAATGAGAGGAGTGGATGGTTCGAGAGCTAGCGGACGGAAGAAAGGTTTTAGAATCGAATTGATGAGAGCGGAGATGCGTTATAGTAGCCCAAGACAAGCCGAAACGAGTCGAGCCGAAATCGAACCGAACCGAAGTCGAGACGATACGCGACGAGGTTGAGGGTTTGCAAGGCAAAACCTGGCGATGGGTGACTTTTTTTTTTTTTTTTTTAATACTCGAGCGCAGCAACTGGGACAGCGCGAGCGTGTGGAGTGGAGTTTTTGGTGGGTTTGGTGGAGGCGGGATTGGAAATGCCTGCTGCAAGAGGACGCCGGCAAGGGACGCAATGAGCGCCTGTGGGCGCTGTAGCCGATGTTATTGACGCCTTCGGAACGATGCAATGGATGGCGCTGGACAGGGGTTGAAGGCCGATGACCGATTGCTGAGCCGATGCACGGCCAGACCGACGTCACTGCGCCAGAGGCTCAAG